>JAXQQM020069685.1:0-10903 GCA_034641835.2 Pinus albicaulis
TTGGCACATTTTTACTTGTTCTAGAAGATTCATTCACTAAAAAGTGAAAATTAAATGAATGAATCAGTTTCCTACCATATAGAGGCAAGTTGCGGATTGCCTAGATTTCAGTTCCTTGTTTAGAATTGGTTGAAACAGCTCCTAGAAGGATGAGCTCGACCCCTAGAGGCATGAGAAGGGGTTAGGATGGTCTATATCATGTATTTTCTGAGATATTTTTCAGGGTTGGACTCTTGGGAATAGTTTAGCACCTCATTGTATATTCATTTCAACATTTTTGGCAAAGGAAAGACTAGAGTTTTGCAGCACTTGTTGGGATCCTTGTGGCTCTGAGTTTTTGATGGTGTTTTTCTCCATGATTTTTTAAGTTCATTAATTTTTTATGTATGCCATTTCCCTCCACTTTGCTTCTGAAATTAAACAAATGAGTAACTAAGGTAGAATTCATTAGTTTGCTGGTGCTCTGCCTTAAAATTTTGTTTAGTTTTATATGTTTTCGTCAGTTTGAAGAGGATCCTGCAACCTCTGGCCCTCTTCACACTACTACATTTGGCAGAAATTCCGACACCTGTTTCCGACGCTTTTGACCAAATGTCGAAAATTTTCCCAAATTTTGTCCATCCCGCCCGAAACCGTCGCTATACCGACGTCTATAGAAAGGTGTCGCAATACCGACACTTAAACTAGTGTCGCAATTACGACGTTTAAAGGAAGACGTCGCAATTGCGACACCATGGCCCAAAGCGTCGCTATTGAGACGACTCTAAACGTCGCAACTGCGACACAATGTCTAGGTGTCACCATTGCGACGTTTGGAGGCACCCGTCCTAATAGCGACGCCTTTTCCGCCGTCGGTATAGCGACAGTTATTTTCGCGCTACATAAAAATACCAAACTTATATGCGCGCTACATAAAAATTCGAAACTTATATGCGCGCTACATAAAAATGATTTTATTGTTTCGTATTTGTCGCAATAGCTACATTAACATTTGATATCACGCGCGCATTCGCCCTCTGCTCTTGCAGAACAGCATTTGCCCTCAGTATTCGTGCTCAGCTCTTGCAGAACAGCATTTGCCCTCAGCATTCGCCCTCAGCGTTCGCCCTCAGCTCTTGCAGAACAACATTCGCCCTCAGCTCTTGCAAAATGGTAAGTTCTTACTGCAGGCCCTTCCTCCTATAGTAGGGTTGACTCTATTTGGGTTTTTTTGGTCAATTCCATTGGATTGTGTTAGGCCGTAGGGTTCTCTCTAGATGTCAAGAATCAAGATTCAATACCCTCTATTATCTTCATCACCCAATACAAGATTTAAATTTTTCCCAAAGAAACGCTTATTAATTTGGCAACCATTATTTCTCCCCGCTTTAAAAACCCTACATTTAAATGAAAACAAGCATTGCATTTCAACTACAAAAATCTATTAGTGTTCATATGTACATGTGTGCTAGATTAACGTCTGATGTCACGCGCGCATTCGCCCTCCGCTCTTGCAGAACACCATTCGCCCTCGCCCCTGCGAGGTGCACGTAAAGATTCGCCTTCAAAGATTCGCCCCGAGCTCTTGCGTAACAAAGATTCGCCCTCGCATTCGCCCGAGCTCTTGCAGAACAACATTCGCCCGGATTCGCCTCTCGCCCTCTTTCTGGGGACAGGCATTCGCCCGCATTCGCCCCGCCCTGCGGGGACGCATTTGCCCTCGCATTTGCCCCCGCCGTTCGCCCCCGCCCCTTGCAGCAACATTCGCCCCCGCCGTTCACCCTCAGCTCTTGCAGAACAACATTCGCCCTTAGCTCTTGCAAAATGGTAAGTTCTTACTGCAGGCCCTTCCTCCTATAGTAGGGTTGACTCTATTTGGGTTTTTTTGGTCAATTCCATTGGATTGTGTTAGGCTGTATGGTTCTCTCTAGATGTTAAGAATCAAGATTCAATACCCTCTATTATCTTCATCACCCAATACAAGATTTAAATTTTTCCCAAATAAAAGCTTATTAATTTGGCAGCCATTATTTCTCCCTGCTTTAAAAACCCTACATTTAAATGAAAACAAGCATTGCATTTCAACTACAAAAATCTATTAGTGTTCAAATGTACATGTGCGCATCACTTGTGTAGGGTATTCCCTTTCCACTTTCACATTATCCAAGAATGTGTGCAGTATAGTTCATATTTTTTGTGATTTAGATTGCCTTGAAAAAGGAAAGGTAAATTATTTCCCATGGAAAAAGAAGGTTTTCCATTTTTATAGGTTGTTTGGACTTACGTGGAAAAATTTATGGTATGCATTTCATATTATGTAGTTTAAATTTGAATTAACAAATTATTCTACATGAAAATATAATTACCTATGTGATGTCCTTCATCACTAATTAAAATTATAGGGTTTCAATTTCCTAGACTCTAACTCATCTGATGCTAAATTCTAGGTTCTCATTGGTGTATCACTCTTCCATTGATTTCCTTTCCCTCTGGATCTTGTCATACTTTAAAAGTCATCAATGATACATATATTATTTCAGGTATCCCAAAAGGCTTTATAGTAGAACATATTGTGAAGTTTTTTTGACACTTGTGTTGGGAAAAATACTGAGAGGGGGGGGTGAATCAGTATTTAGGGCAAACTAAAACTTTTTACTTTTTCATGCTCTAAAACCCATACGCTACTTTGCTGAAGCCAACTAGCGTATGCACGCGGATATCCTTCATAAAACTCGTATACACAGAGATCTAATTATGCCATTAGTTCTTCACTTATATCATTCCATCATTCATTGATTAGATGTTCTATAAACAGTAAACATGTGCAGTAAGAACAGAATAAACCATCACACAAAGCATCACACATGAACACCAGGATTTTTAGGTGGAAACCCAAGTCGGGAGAAAACCACCGCTGCAGTTGCTCAGCCTCCAATATTTTATTATAGAGAAAACATATTACAACATATGTGCTGGCGCAGACTTGACCAGCACGCAGGCACCCACCTGCGCTCGTTTACCAGCCTCTCCTGGAAGGGAGCTCCAACCCCCTGACTCGTTTACCAGCCTCTCCTGGAAGGGAGCTACGACCCCCGATCTCGTTTACCAGCCTCACCTGGAAGGGAGTTACGACCCCCTGACTGAAGGCTACAACCTTCAGCACCACCTTGGACCACGTTTCATCAATTTTCACACTAGATCCAACAACTTCAATAGAACAACACTTGCAGGCTACATTTCATCATATTTTCACACTGGACCCTTTCCATACTTTTAAGTTCAACCATACATCACCAACAGATACATATCAACACAGATCAGATAGCAGAAACACAGCAGAACAGATCAGATATTTCATACCCCTTGCTTCAGCAAACCCTAGTTTGCATACGCGCTTTCCCTTCACTGATGTCGCGTATATACGCGCTTCCGTCCACACAAACCAGCGTATACCTCAGTGTATATTTTATTGCACATACGCGCTTTCTCTTCGCTGAAGCCACGTATATACGCGCTTCCTCCGCGGCGAAGTAGCGTATAGATCTTCAATCATTACAGAGCAGCATACTTCATCAGATCAGATATTCAGTTCAGATCTACCCTTTTTCTTCAGACAGATGTTCGCCTAGATGCTCGCCTCATCATAGATCTAAGCCTTCCATAATCAGATCTAGCAAATACAAGAGCAATTCAGATCTAGATCCCCTTCTTCATCATTGGTGCATCATACATTCAGATTTATCATTCAAGTGTAACCCTTTCCATTCAGATATACTTCAGAGAGAAGTATTCATTCAAGCTTAGACATCTTGCACCCACACACATGTTATGCACAATGAATTTGTTCTCCTTATATAGGTTTATCCTTTTTCAATACCATGAGCCCCTTTTTCAATACCATGGGCCAAAACAATACCATGAGCCCAAAACTACCTGGACGGGGTCAATTAGGCGGATCATTACCCAATACAATGGGTCAATACCATGGTGGTTACCCTTGGTTTTGCACTTTTTGAGCGCTTTTGCCCATACGCTACTTTGCACGTTATTTTCCGCGTGCATACGCGACTTCCCCTAGGCCAATCCGCGTATACAAGGAGACATACTCTTTTCATCATATTTGAGCACATTCTGAATTCCTTTCTTCATTGCCTTCTGTACACACTGTAGAAACATCATATTTTCTTCATCAGGAACATATTCTCTCAAGCACAACTTCATCAAGTAAGTTGTCATCGTCTTCATCAAGTGGGTTGCTTTTCAAGGACAACACTCAGCATCATATTGTCAACAAACATCAGATTTACATCATTTACCAAGTCCATCAAGTCAAGAATAACTTCATCGGGTGGATTGCCATCAAGGACAACACATGTCAACAGTCGCATGTCTTCATCTCCATTCAGTGGGTTGCCATCAAGGACAACACTCTGCATCATATTTCCAACAATCTCCCCCTTTGGACTTGATGGCAACCATGATGGTGTTTGGTTACCACAACAGATAGATACATTAAGAATACAATGACACCATGTCATTCTCCCTAATTGCCATGTCACTCTCTCCATTTTTGGCATCATTCAAACACCATGTCACTCTCCCCCTTTGACATCAAGGGCAAAGGGCACATCATTATCTTCATTCAAACACCATGTCACTCTCCCCCTTTGACATCAAGGGCAAAGGACAAAACCAGCATATCAAAACCAACACACTCTCCCCATTTTCTCCTCATGTAGAAGAAGCGTTCTGCAGATCTGATGTATACTGAAGTGACCAAGCTCCCCCTGAGTTCATGCTGAATCTTCAAACATATTTTCAATGAAGTACATGACTCTACCAATGACTCATACTTACATCAATTATCCAACCAAGTGGATTTACATATGAGACTCAAGTACCCAACCAAGTGGGTTTACAAATTTGACTCAGCTACCCAACCAAGTGGGTTTACAAACATGACTCAGCTACCCAACCAAGTGGGTTTACAACTTGACAAGTCCTTACATGACTGAATATTACAATTTTACAACATGGGTCTCAACCAGACCTTTTCATCAAAGTACAAATATGAATTTTCATAATTAATACCAAAAAGACCTCAAGAGAGATCATATATCAGAACCACCATAATGCCAGAAATGCATTATACTCAGAAAAACTAATGCTCCCCCTGAATCTGTGCAACCAAGCAATCTTTCCAAATGACTAAGGCTCCCCCTTAGTTTGTGCATCCTGAAAACTTCCACCAACAAATCATCAAGGCATCTTCATCAAAACATTAGAAATAGAATTATGAGAACTGGAACACCACCAGAGATACCAAACAGTATCAGAGATACCAAACAGTATCAGAGATACCAAACATCATTGCAGCTGTGCTGAAGAGAGCTGAACCAACCAAAAATTGTCAGCAATCAAACATACGCGGTTTTATGTGCAGGAACTCGCGTATATACGCGACTGTGTTTCAGGAAACCCGCGTATCCCAAGCCATCTTCTAAATTTCAACCAGATCTAATTCTCTGTGACGCAAAGACAGTGTTCAGCTTCTTTCTGGGACATTTGAATGCTTCCCTGGACTGCAGATAGATAGAACAGTGTAGTTGTTTCTTCAAGCGTCATCCAATGGTGGTAGCATAAGCGCATTAGTAACCAAGTCTTCATATTCTGTGCAGCATCAATACATTCTTTCCAAGAGAAATTATCATACCAGAACATCATCTTCAGATATGTGTCAAGCAATCATCCATGTGGTCCAAAAACACCATGATCTTCAAGATTAAACATGAAGTAACATATGTAGGCAAAAGATCTCAACCATAGTAACAAACTCTGCATGATCTCTTTTTATTTCTGAATCAATCGACATCCAACTCATCCATGTGTGAACACAAAAGATACATATCAGCAACCAGGGCTCAAAATATCATCATAATAATCCATGTACCAAGTCATCATCATTTGAGCATGAGTATCATAAAGATCAAAGAATAAGTAATCACATTGCCAACAATGCAATCATCAACCTGCTACTCCCCCTAAACCAGTGCTCTTCCTTAACTTGTGCAATCTGAAACACCTTCAACAGCAAGTCATCAGCAACAATCTCTGCATGATCTGTCCTCATCTCTGAATTATAAGACTTTCATCTCAACAATGAATGCTCTTCATCATAAAGCTACCAGGCTTCATCCATAATCTTCAACACAAGAACCCATGCATCATTTCATTATCATGAGTATAACCAGAATAATGCTAACAGTGCAATCATCAGCAGTCAGACTGATGCTCCCCCTGGACCTCTGCTCCAGATCTTCAGCTATCTGATAAATTTTCTCATCATCAATGCATACGCGGCTGTGTCAGCTGGAACTCGTGTGTATACGCGACTTTTTTTCATAGAACCCGCGTATGGAAAGTGGAGCATAGAAAATTTTCATCTTCCTTCATTTCCTTCTGAGCTTGTACCTCCTGTACCTGTCCTTTCCACATCAGAAGCGCTGTCAGAAGTAAACATAACCAGAATAATCAAATCAACCTTGAGAGTCATCATGCATTGCTCCCCCTGTGACGATACAATACTAAATCTCATAATGTATCCCACATCATTCCTGCAGTCAATAAGAAAAGTCAGCTTCAGAAGCGGATGACTGCAGTAGGGTCAGAATTCCCTACGTTTCTGATCGGTCCTTGAATTGAGTGTTTTCTTCAAGAAAATCATTGTCTTCTAGAGCATCCACAAAAGTATCCTTTTCTTCTATAGATTGATTCTTATTCCATCCCTCCATCCTTTTCCAGACTTGTTTAAACTTTCTATTTGTGTGCTGGAAGTTATCCAATTTCTTATATCTGTTCAGCCTGCATTCCTTTTCTACATGTCCATACTTGTTACAAGAATAACATCTCATATGTCCAGAGTAATAAGAATTATAATGAGTATTTCTGATCTTCTTTCTTTTACAATCAGCTGCTTTATGTCCATACTTGTTACATGAGAAACAATATCCCTTGAAGCTACCAGAGTACCTGTTTATTTGTGGCTGAATTGTTCTGCTTCTGCAATTTGCTGCAACATGCCCATAGTTATGACATTTAAAACATTCAACGTTCTTGAATGAATTCATGATTGTTGGTTGATCTTTTGTTTCTTTCAACACATCAGGTTTTGCATTGACATCTTCTGAATTTTTGGCACTTCCTTGTGAGCTAGATTCTCCTTTAACAGTTTCATGGAAACCAAGACCATGTTTGATAGTAGGAGACCTTTGATTACTCAGAATATTGTCCAAAATGTTAGTACTATCATGAAACCTCAAAAGTTTAACTTTTTCTTCTAATTTACCTTTGAGAATGTTTACCTCAACCTCCAAGGCTTGACATTGCTTTGTCATGCTTTCTTCTTTTCTTCTTCCATCTTCAACTTGGTCCTTCAGATTTAGAATCTCTTCTTTCAACCAATCTTCATTTCCTTCACATGTTTGTTGCAGCTCTTCATTCTTCTTATTTGATTTTTCCAGATCTTCTTTGAGAGAGATGATTTCTGCTTAAAGGCCTTCCTTTTCAAATGACAGGGGTTCTTCATTCTTCTTGCTTGATTTTTCGAGATCTGCATTTAGATTGTTGATTTCTGTTTCTAGTTCTTTAATACGATTTTGATACTTGTCCACCTGACCATTCATCATTTCTATTTGTTCTTTCATTTGAGAGATCATCTCTTTGTTGATAGAATCTTTTTTATCAATTGCTCTTTGTTGTCCTTCATCTTTGATCTTGAGAGCTTTCTCTGTTTCCAAAACACTACTTTCACAAACTTCATTATTGTTTGTACCATCAAGATCATGCAAAGGATGACCCCAATCACTATCTGATTCATCTTCTTCAATTTCTGCTAACCATGTTTTCTGAGTAGGCTTCGTAGGCTTGTTTTGAGTAGGCTTCTTCTTTTTCTTCTTTGCCATGAGCACTTGTAGAGCTTCGTCAGAATCTGTTTCATCTTCTTCAATTTTTTCTATACATGATTTCTGAGGTATCTCCTTGTTTCGAGTAGCCTTCTTCTTTTGCTTCTTAGCCATGAGCACTTTCAGATCTTGGTCAGAATCTTCTTCATCTTCACTGGACACTTCATCATTATCTTCTTTTGCATAATAACTCTTTCTCTTTTCAAATTGATTCCCTTTACCATGTTTTTCTCTATAAGGACATTTAGCAGCATAGTGACCAACTTTTCCACACTCAAAACATTTGAAGGGAAGCTTACCTTTGAATCTTCCAGTACCTAGTTGGAGCTTTCTCACGAAATTCGCTTCTTCTTCATCGGATATATAGCTGGATTCTTTGACAACTTCCTTTCCTTTTGTAGATGCCTTAAAAGCAGCTTCTCTTACTTGAGAAGGGCCTCCTTGTCTCATTTCAAAAGCAGTCAGAGTACCATGTAATTGAAAAATAGTAAGAGTTTGCAAATCTTGCCTTTCTTCAATTGCTGAAACTTTAGAGTCAAATTTTGAAGTCAATGATCTTAAGACCTTTTCCACCAGAGTAGTATCAGCCATGGTTTCACCCAAATTTCTCATTCGATTTACAATATCATCCAGACGAAGAAAGAAACTGGCAACACTCTCATCACTATGCATCTTCAAATTTTCATATTCAATTCTAAGAGTTTGGAGTTTTGCACTTTTTACCTTTGTGTCTCCTTCATAGCTTAGAATGATTTTGTCCCATATTTCTTTTGCTGAATGTAGCTGCATCACTTTAGCAAATTTTGATTTAGACATGCTTCCCAATAAGACATTCACTGCTTTGGCATTGATTTCATACTTCTTTCTTTCAGCTGCATCAGTAGGAATACTTGCCGGGTATTGATAACCTTCTTCCACGATTGCCCATACATCTGCACCAAGACTTTGCAGATATGCTTTTGTACGTACCTTCGAGAATATCAGATTGCTTCCATTGAATAGAGGTGGCTTTATAGACATTACTCCTTCTTGACTTCCCATTGCGACGGATCTCCTTTAAGCGATCAAGCTTCTCCACAAGGACCCGCTCTGATACCAATTGTTGGGAAAAATACTGAGAGGGGGGGGTGAATCAGTATTTACTGCATAATCAAATCTTTTTACTTTTCATTCCTTAAAACCCATACGCTACTTTCCTTCAGTAAACTAGCGTATATACGCGGATCCCCTTTATGAAACTAGCGTATACACAGAGATTTAGATCTGTCATTAAATCTTCAATTATATTATTCCATCATTCATTCATCAGATGTTCAATAAACAGTAAACATGTGCAGTAAGAACAGAATAAACCATCACACAAAGCATCACACATGAACACCAGGATTTTTAGGTGGAAACCCAAGTCGGGAGAAAACCACCATTGCAGTTGCTCAGCCTTCAATATTTTATTATAGAGAAAACATCTTACAACATATGTGCTGGTGCAGACTCCTACCAGCACGCAGGCACCCACCTGCGCTCGTTTACCGGCCTCTCCTGGAAGGGAGCTCCAACCCCCTGACTCGTTTACCAGCCTCTCCTGGAAGGGAGCTACGACCCCCTGATCTCGTTTACCAGCCTCACCTGGAAGGGAGCTACCACCCCCTGACTGAAGGCTACAACCCTCAGTACCACCTTGGACCACGTTTCATCAATTTTCACACTGGATCCAACAACTTCAATAGAACACCACTTGCAGGCCACATTTCATCATATTTCCAGACTAGACCCTTTCCAAACTTTTAAGCACAAACATACATCACCAACAGATACTTAACAACACAGATCAGATAGCAGAAACACAGCAGAACAGATCAGATATTTCATACCCTTTGCTTCAGCAAACCCTAGTTTGCATACGCGCTTTCACTTCACTGATGTCGCGTATATACGCGCTTCCGTCCACACAAACCAGCGTATACCTTAGTGTATATTTTATTGCACATACGCGCTTTCTCTTCGCTGAAGCCGCGTATATACGCGCTTCCTCCGCGGCGAAGTAGCGTATAGATCTTCAATCATTACAGAGCAGCATACTTCATCAGATCAGATATTCAGTTCAGATCTACCCTTTTGCTTCAGACATATGTTCACCTGGATGCTCGCCTCATCACGGATCTAAGCCTTCCATAATCAGATCTAGAAAATACAAGGGCAATTCAGATCTAGATCCCCTTCTTCATCATTGGTGCATCATACATTCAGATTTATCATTCAAGTGTAACCCTTTCCATTCAGATATACTTCAGAGAGAAGTATTCATTCAAGCTCAGACATCTTGCACCCACACACATGTGATTTGCATAATGAATTTCATCTCTTTATATAGGTTTATCCTTTTTCAATACCATGAGCCCCTTTTTTCAATACCATGGGCCAAAACAATACCATGAGCCCAAAACAACCTGGACGGGGTCAATTAGGCGGATCATTACCCAATACCATGGGTCAATTTACCCTTGGTTTTGCACTTTTTGAGCGCTTTAGCCCATACGCGACTTGGCACGTTATTTTCCGCGTGCATACGCAACTTCCCCTAGGCCAATCCGCGTATACAAAGAGACATACTCTTTTCATCATATTTTGAGCACATTCTGAATTCCTTTCTTCATTGCCTTCTGTACACACTGTAGAAACATCATATTTTCTTCATCAGGAACATATTCTCTCAAGCACAACTTCATCAAGTAAGTTTTCATCATCTTCATCAAGAGGGTTGCCTTTCAAGTACAACACTCAGCATCATATCATCAACAAACATCATATCACATCAGATTTACATCATTTACCAAGTCCATCAAGTCAAGAATAACTTCATCAGGTGGATTGCCATCAAGGACAACACATGTCAACAGTCGCATGTCTTCATCTTCATTCAGTGGATTGCCATCAAGGACAACACTCTGCATCATATTTCCAAC
>JAXQQM020083975.1:0-20746 GCA_034641835.2 Pinus albicaulis
GCGTCAAAGATTATAGGTAGATATCGCGGGGTTAGATATGCGGTGCCGAAATAATAGGTACTGGAAGATGCGGACCCTTATCCTACACTCACAGCCTTTATGATTGGGCTAGACATGGAGGCATTATGGATTCATACATCAACAAGATCTTGCAATATGGAAAATCAAAGCCAATACAGTGCATGTAGGGAAATAAAAGTAATACTCTTTATTGGCAAATCTGAGAGGGATTCTAGCCCAGTGTCCAGTTATTGACAGCCCAGCAAAGTTCCCAAGTCTCATCATAGCACAAATCTCTCCAGTAGTAGCTCCACAAAACAAGCTCTCAATTGAAAATCCTCTAGCATTTCTGTACTCAAATTCTTCCTCCTCAAACACTTAGATCTGTGTTCAATTTATAGATGAACTGTAGGTTGTTTGCAATCAATAACTTTCCAAAAATAGGAAAGACATGTTTCCAGTCATGTAGATGTCAAATGGACACTTGGGTCTGACTTGACATGTGAAGTCTTCTGAAGACCTTGTAGAGTGGAGATTCGAACAATGAAATTTTAGCTACGATGTGACCAACTGAGCCTGAATGTTGGGAAGTGCTTACAAACGGCTTGACCCTTCCTAGGGATACTGTCAGTGCAACACTTAGGCCCCTTAGAGCCTACATTGGTGAGCTCTCATATGCTATATAATAAGCTTCAAACCTTGGAAACCTTTGCTTGATGAAAGTCTTGCTTGATTTGTCTTGTTTCTTGTCTTAGGGCATGTAGCAACTGAAATGATAGGGAATGATAGACCCTTGATCATTGGTCCTGGAGATGATTCCCAGTTAACCAGGTCATTGGGAATGGTGCCCAAATTGACCTATAACAATTGCCCCCTAAAGCATGAGATCCAAATAATAAGAACATTTGATTGAGATACTTTACACTATGATGAGTCTGGAAATGAAGCATAATGGTCACCTGCGTCAATATTACAATACATTACATCATGATGTATCCTCTTTTGATCATAATTGCTGAGGGTAGGCATTCCCATGTTCAGCACATAAAACAATCTAATAACATGTACATAATTCAGAAAGTCATCTTCATTGGAATGTTGCCCAGATGCAGACATGCCTACAGATATAGACCCATGTTTGGATGACAATCTGTATCTCAGGTCACAGTACAGATGATGTGTACAACAATCCTGAAATCACAGCCCGAATGGATGAAACTAGATCTGGGGTCTTCTTATCTCGTTCACTCGATCATTCGAGTACAAGTCTAGCCATGTGAATATATGATTTGTAGTCGAACATGGAAAGACATTGTTTGATTACCAACCAATGATGTGAGTTGTTAAAAAACACGAGAGAACCACCATTAATGTTAATGGCCCTCAAGGTACTGTAGTACATTTCGTAAGGCATGAATAGATGATTTTATGTTGAACGCCAAACAAAATATTTTGGTCAAAGGTCCGGAAGCAAGGATCTTGTCGATGCTATAACAAGCCTCATGGTACTGGAATCTGATGTTTCTAAGTGAACTTCCTGGATATTGATTTTTCTTAGACAAGAAGTCACATTATTGCAAAACAGGAGTTACTGATTTTGGAGACAAGGGTATGACTTGATATAGCAATTTTCAGGGATGGCAGTCATGAAAATGAAGGTTTATGAGTATTGCAGATGGATGAGTTTTTAATCACTGGATGACTTCTCTTGAACATATTGGTGACACTATGATGAGTTGGCAGCATTGACCCAAAACCGAAGTGAAGGTATGATGAACCATAGGTGTGAATGAAACATCATGATGATTACCCAACCCAAACAGTCACGGACATGGAGTGAAAGAAGTGTCATGTTCAAGAGTGACTTGCTACCAAAAAGAAACTTTGCTTACTTTTCCCAAAATTTCCCTGGTCATTTGTCAACCAGTACCTCTTTATTTTTTAACAAGCTTGAGGAGGATAACATTTTCTTGATCTATAATTCAACCCTTCGAGCGAATAATGTATCGTTGTTTAATAATTTAACGAGTCTAGCGATGAATGAAACTCGATTCTTGCCATGATCGACAACCCCATCGTTATTTTATGTTTTAACGAGCTTAACGAAAATGATAGCCCGGTCCTTTTTCATATTTAGAGAGTCTGAAAAAGAGGACGAAAGAGAACTCCATAAATTACTTTTTCGTAAATTTGTCACTCAGATCCGAAAAAGTGTAAAATAATATATGAGAGAACCTCTTTGGTCATGTTAACCAAGGTATTCCTTTTTCGTAAATAATATATCTCAGTCTGGAAAAGGTTTAAACTTATACTAAGCAGATATCGATTCATTTACTTTAACGAGCTCGAGAAGACAAGTGCTCGGCAATCTTTTCACATTATCAGAGTATGAAAAGAGCTGAAAGAAGACTCCAGGGTTTCCTTTTTCGCTGTTATCGAAGCTCGAAAAAGAGATAAAAGTGTGCTTCAAATCCTTTTTCATTTTTAACAAAGCTCGAAAAATAAGGAGAAAAAGTATGCTTTGTGGTCAAGTCATTCTTTGAATAAATTTGCACGACTAATCTGTTCATCAGTTGTATTTCCTATTCAGAACAACATCAAATGGATTAAAAATACCTGTTTCGTGATAAAAACATAATAAAACTATAGTCATAGCAATAAATTTAACTTTCAAACAATTAAATGACTATAAAAAGTAGTTTCACTATTCATTTTTACCATTCCATAGTTACCATTTGCATTTTGGAGCTCTGAACCTGATTTTGCCCCCGAACTTCAGTCGTTGATTACGGTCATTTCTGTGGACGGATTTCGTCGTTGTTTGAACCAGGTTAGTGCCATGAACCTCCTTTTCCCTTTAGTATTCATTTCATTTCCATTCTTTGCAAATTTTAGGGTTTTGAGGGCCCTAGGGTAAATTCTGCCCAAAATGAGGGCAATGCACCCCTGAATGTCGAAACCTGCATTGCATAGCAGGTATAGTGAAGGGTACCTGCATGTTCAATGCACTATCTTAGCCCAGGGAGTGCGTTGGGCGCAATTCAAGTTTTTTATTTTGATGTTGTGCCCAAAATTTGCCTAGTTTTTTGCAATGATTGGAATCTAATGGATCTTATGGTTGTATTTTAGGTTTCCATTGGATTATAATAACGATTACATGGAGGGAAAGAGAACATGAACAACAAGATATGATTGCCTTGAATGATCCAGGTACTGTAAGAGCCTTAAGAGATTGTGGACTACTTAAGTACTTCAAATTGTCGGGAATGAGGCAACAAATAGAACCCTTGGAGTTCTTAGTTTGAGCATGGGATCTGGCGATAGAGGCATTTCACATTAAGAACCAAGTGGTTCCCATAACAGTTGAGGACGTGTATTTTCTCACAGGTTTGTCATGGAGAGGTTTTCCCATTTCTCTCAGAGGGTCTACCGTTGGAGGAGAGACAGTGAGGGATTATGTTATGCAGTATTTCTATCCAGGGGCAAAACCTAGCAAAGATGGAAAAATAAAAATCCAGGATGTCAGAGATTTGCCTTTGAGAACCATCCTTTTCACGATCATTAAACTTGCTGGCATCGTTACACTACATGTAGCAAACAGATCGTATATGCAGTATGCGCCAGAGTTCTTAGAGTCAACAGTATTCAAATGGTCTGACGTTGTTCTATCTCAAATAAAGGAACAACTGAATAAAGCAAAGGGAGGAAGGAAGAAAAATTTCAGTTATGGTTCAATCCTTATATCCTTCGCTTTGGAACGGATTCCACTGATGCAGCCACAACATGTAACATTGGATATATCTAGTCCTAGAGATCCTCGAATGAAGAGATGGGTAGAACTCATCAGTTGGCATGCAGGCCAATCGACCATTGTGTTCTCTACTGCATTCTTCGCCTGGTTCCGGTGACAGATCGTCGCCATCGATGAGTATGCATACGCAGGCTTCGACTTTCGAGGAGATCCATATTTAGTATTACCAGAAGGCGCTCAGTGGGGTGTAATAGGTAAGAATGATTTGACCATGTTTTTTTTATTTTTCTAAGGTTTATACAATGTTTTTGTGTTTTGATTTCTTTCCAAGACTAAAGTAAATGTTTGATGTAACGCAGATATTGGGCATGTTCAACCAGTAGAGGAACCAGAGCGCGAAGCAGATGCGCTATCAGAGAGGATTGTCGGGAGAGTAGTCCTTCAGGACCTTGATATGGCTGAGACTCTGGCTGAGCTTCAGCAGCACATAGAGGGGTTGACCTTCGAGATTCCGGATTTCCGGATTGAAGAGCTTCCCATGCAACTGTAGCGACACACTATTAGGGTTCCTAACTGTTGGATGTAGTTGCTTCGTAGGATTGCTAGATATATAGCATGTTACCATGAGCACCACTAGTTTACTTGTGACATTTTGCATACATTTTGAGGTCAGATGACCAATGTGTCTTGGGCAAAAATTTTGTAAAAACCTATAACTATATATCTATATGATTTCAGAGTTTTTCCTATGTTTAATGTGCAATCCTATTCAATGATGTGAATGTTTTCTTTACCTATGTCACAAATTTATATCTAAAACTTGATTAGCTAATGAATCAGTTAAAGTGTTAAAATTTCTGGAAATATGTTGATATTGAATGAAATCAAAATGTCTCTCCAAAAGTCTAACTCTTAGGAACAATCTAAGAAGTGTTGGATTTCTAACAATATAAATACTAGTAAGTTGAAATACCACAAGTTGTGAGTCTAACCTTATGATTATGCAGTTAATACCAAATGAAATGTCATCAGAGAGAATTTCGATCAACGTGCTATACTCAACAATATTGTTCATCGATCTACTGATACAAATCCCTTGAAAACTCCCTAACTCGTCGTTCGGAGCGAAAATGGCCCACACTGCAGAGGATAGATTTTGTGTACTACGACTAGCACCATCCGCATATCCAACAAATGGTTTTGAAGATTCAGTCATCTGCAATGAAATGTAAAGCGGATTACTAATGTAAAGAAAAATCTAAAAACAAATTAAGATAGTGAATGCAAATCAATAGCATATAAACAATATAATACAAAAAATTACTATGCTCATGGTTAAGCATAGTAACATTTCAAATACAACCCATTTCTAGGCTGTGCCAATGGAATCCCATCGTAATCAACTAACTCGTAGGCACCCTTAGCAAGAAATATTTTGAAAATATAGGGGCCATGCCATAATGGTTTGAATTTCCCTGTACCTATTACATCATCTTCTTGATCATAAAGAAGGACCAAGTCACCCTTTGAGTAGATGCAAGGATGGATATTTTTGTCGTATTGTGCCTTTATACGTCTCTTATGTGCTTCGTTGGCCAATTGGGCATCACGACGCATTTCATCTAGATGGATGAGGTTAAGGAGACGCGCTTCTTCTTCTGAGGTGTCAGGTAACAAGTCTATCGCGATTTTTAATGATGATATTTCACATTGGATTGGTAAGATAGCTTCCAGACCATACACCAATTTAAAAGGAGTAAATCCGGTTGTGTTTCTCACCAAGGTTCGATACGCCCAGAAAACGGAGTATAGGATCAAGTGCCAGTTCCTTTTACGGACTCCTATCATTCATTGAAGCATTCGTTTAAGAATTTTCTTAATAGCCTCAACTTGTCCATTTGATTGTGAATAATAAGGAGTAGAATTATCATGTGACAGTCCTAACTTGGTATTCAATTCAGACATCATATGGTTTCGAAAATGCTTCCCATGATCCGTAACTATAGCCTGTGGGACCCCAAACCATGCAATAACGTGGTTGAAGAAAAACAATGCAGTTGTCTGTCATGTGTTGTTGAATGTAGGCATCACTTCGGCCCATTTGGTAAAATATTCGACCGCGACAATAATATAACCATGCCCCCCAGACGAAGGAGGGCTACAGGTCATGAAGTCAATACCCCATTTCGTAAATGGTCCAGGAGAGACAACAGGATGCATTGGCGCTGGCAGTTTGCGGATTTTACGATAAAAAATCTGGCATGCATGTCAACTTCTGACTGCAAGGATGCAATCTCAAAAAATAGTAGGCCAAAATTAACCGGCGCGGAGTATCTTCTGCACGGTAGCATATCCAGATAAATGTCCACCACAAGCCCTAGCATGGCAATCATTTAACACTTTTTCAGCCTCCTCATAAGTGAGGCACCTCCTTAAAATGGTATCGACACCACGACGATAAAGTGTATCACCGACGATCAGATAATCTTTGGCTTGGTATTGAATATGTCGTTGATCAAAGCAAGAGGTATTAGGTCCAAAAGTTTGGGTTTGGAGATAAATGATGAAATCCCCATACCAAGGATCAGATGATCCGATCAGAAACAGAGACTCGTCTGGAATAGATGGTTCCGACGTAGTAGCAGTACTATCAGAGGGAAGGTCATAGAGAAGCTCAGCCAAAACTAAAGACTTCTTTGACTTGGATTTGATGAATTCCAAATCAAATTCTTGCAAAATGACAATCCATTTTGAATATTTTCCCCCCAACAATTGAAGTGATAAGATGTAAGTCATGGGGTTGCAATCTGAAACTATTGTTGTTTTTCGGAGCAGGATATAATGATGAAATATTTGGACATCTTGAACAGCTGCCAAGGCAAAATTTTCCACGTATGAGTACTTAATTTCCGTATCATTGAGATTATGACTCAAATAATAGATCGTATGTTCAATTCCATCTTCTACTTGAACCAAAACCATAGCGATGGTTGTTTCAGCAGCGACGATATATAGGAAATAATCATTTTGATAATTAGGAGGATACGTTAATGACGCTCGGACAAGATGGTCCTTGACAGCATCAAAAGAAGCTTGCGCAACTTGGTCCCAATGGAAGGGAACCCCCTTTTTCAATAGTTGAGTAAATACTTTAGCCATTTCGGCGTAGTTTGGAATGAACCTTCTCAGAAAGTTAGCCTTTCCTTGAAGTTTCTGTATCTGAAGTAAGTTTGATGGTGCAGGAAAATCAAGAATGGCTTGTACCTTCAATGAGTCTATTTGAATTCCTTTTTTTTAGACTAAGAATCCAAGAAATCGACCAGAACCAACACAAAACACACATTTGTGTGGATTGAGGCGTATCTTGTAGTGTCAGCAGCGTAAGAAAATGGCTCTCAAATGCATCGGGTGATCAGTCTGATTTCGTGAATGCACTGGTAAATCATCTAGATATGGTTTAACAATGTGCTTGATGTCGTTGAAAGAATAATCCATTACTCTCTGAAAATTTTCCCCAGCGTTCTTTAAACCAAACGGAAGTTTCCTATATGCGAATGTGCCCCAGGGACAGATGAATGTTGTCTTATGTTGGTCATCTAGGCGGATATTGATTTGATTGTAGCCGGAAAATCCATCCATGAACGAAATTTTTTTGCATCCAGCACAATTGTCAATAATCTAGTCGATAAAGGGAGTAGCATAGTTGTCTTTTGGACAAGCCTGATTAACATCCCGATAATCGATGCACACTGTAATGGTTCCTTGTTTTTTCATAACAGGAATGATATTGGAAACCCACTCAGTTAGCGGAACAGGGTAAATGAAACCAGCACGCAAAAGTTTTTCAACTTCTGCTTTGATGGCAGTGGCTTTCTTTGGATGAACAGGACGAAGCCGTTGACGCGCCGGTTTGACATCAAGATACATATTAATAGTGTGTTCAACTATACTAGTATCTATGCCTGGCATTTCCTCGTAAGACCAAGTGAATACGTCACGAAATTCACGAAAAAGAGAGCGATATAAATCAAGTTCTGATGGAGAACAAGATACACTGACATGAATATTTTCTACGACACTAGGTTTGGTCAAAATATCAATAGAAATCGTTTCTTCGATATTAGATAAATTTCGCTCAGAGTCAATTGCATTAATCAGTAAAGAATTCAAAAAGAAAGTTTTGATGGATGGGTGATATAGTTCACTGAGATTTTTTTCTTCATAATCAAGAAGATGGGAACGATGATGATGATCTTCCCATGGTTCTCCTTCTGACATCATAGCTTCAAAAATATTTTCATCTGTCAAAAATTTTGAGGAAAATGGATCAGATGGAGTACCAAAATCTAATGAACGATCAACCCAAACACTCAGCGACGCTGATTTCGAATTTGTCGCCCAAGCCAAATAGATTGATTTCTATGCCAGCTCAATAGGGCTGGGCGGTAAAACATCATCCAATGTAGAAATATCAGAATCACCCGTACTCTCCTTTAAGCCAGATAGAGTGGAAGATATCATGTAGCAGGTCTCTATGCTTGCAATTTTTGCCGACGTCACGGGCGGCGGTAATGAAAAGATTCCCATAAGAGTGGAATCCTTTAAGATTCCTACACCAATGTTCTGAATTTCTAGTTGGGGTAAGTGAACAAACGGAACGCTTCCAGTTACCTGTGAAGCGGAGGCAAAAAAGGATAATTTATTAATGGCTGTGATTGTACCTTTATGTGGAAAGGCAATCATTCTAAAGTATGTAGAAACAATGGCAGTAATTGCATATACCTTCCAAGTAAAATAATATAGTCAAGGGGTCCTTCAACAACCTCAACATCAATACTTATTATTTTTCCCCCTAATTCAACATACAATTTATTGATAATACCAGAAGGTTTATATGTTCTTCCATCAAAAGCCTTCAACGTCATTGATGATTATGATAATCGCGGCGAGCCAAGTGACTTCCAACAGTTTAGAGACATAATGTAGGTAGATGCTCCCTCATCAATAATAGTGTGATGAACAAGGTTATTGGGAACATTTACTTGTATGGAGAATGCCAATTATGCTAGTAATTGCGGCACATAGCCCATATGATTAAAGACGACAAGATTAGAATCAGTCGGATCAATTCCACCAATGGCCGACAATAAAGCTTGCTTCTGGGAGGGACAATTTTGTAATACCTCAAGAGCAGACATAGCTGAAGGGGATTGAGCTAAATCTTCAACTATATTATAATTTTGTGCAGCTCTTGCTCGAGGATTATATGTCGATTTATGAATTACTCCCTTCGGTGGTTTAATTGTCAATTTAGGAATAACAGTAGGTGGTATTGATTCATTAGATGGATTCGTTGTCGAGGTAGTAGGTTGATCAGTGGTAGGACTACCATAGTATTTATTCTGCGTCGACACCAAAATATCTTGTGAAGGTTTTGTGGTGGATAACATCAACACTTGGGAACTAGGAGCTAGATCCGTAGCAACCAAATCTGTGTCCGGATTTGGAAATGGATCTGTCAACACAGCTGATGCATGAGAAGTCTTGATGATTTTTGTGACTTCAGCACAGTGAGTACAATCCCTAACAAAGTGTTCCTCGTTACAGATTATGCATGGATAAGGAGGTTTTCGTGGTCCAGACGGTTGATCAGATGATCTTTCCTGCGGGTTTTGATTTCCCCTTTTTCGTACCTCCGGGTTGCTTGTCACTTTTGCCTTTGTCAAATGACAAGGCATTAATTTCAGAAGTAGGAGCAGGATCAGATGCAGTAGCGTGGTGTGTGTTTGCAGTGCCTATCAAGCCATCTCTGGCATGAGAGTCCTTTATTTTAGGAGGAACATTGAAATTAGATTGCGGCGCATTAGGGATTTTTTCATAGAGCGTGCCAGACTGAGTGTAAATCAAGTCTAAATATTGGGCACGAGTGATAACTTGCTCTTCTGTGACGACGCCTCCTTTAGCCACATCCTCAATTGTAGATGGTAATAGGGAAAATGAACCATTCAACAAGGAGCTGATCGAGAACAAATGTCTTAACCATTCGTCGACAGCGACACCACTCATGAATATGATCGAAAATGTGAGTAGCATTAGTCTGTTTGAAGTTGGTCAAGAGTTTCGTTCCAGTTTCGTATCTGATCGGTAACTGGAAATGGGTCAAAAATATAGTAGATAAAGCAGTGAAATTGTCAAAAGAAGCTCTAGGTAACTCAATATACCATTTGGCAGCCGGACCTGTGAGCGTACGCTGGAAATGACGTAGTCGAACAGAATCATCATTCAAGGAATTTGATGAACACCATAAATGATAAGTCATGACATGAGTCGACGGATCTTCTCCAGGGTTTCCATTGAATTTAGGAATGTCGGAGGGTAATTTATGAGGTATCATTGGCCACCAAGGAGGATAATTGATAGGATCATTGGTTAACCGGTTTAAATCTGGTAATTCCAAGGTTGCAACAAAAGGCAACTGTCGATTAAGGTCAGGTTGAGCATAGCCAGGGTAAGATGGAATTGCTTGGGAAATAAGTCTTTGAGCACCATCATATGGAATTTGTTGTTGGTAACCTAGATAGTGGTTGTTTTGCATAGCAAACACTTGAGAATTCTGTTGACCAAAACCTGGATATGATACTTGTTGAAATGAAGTTTGAGGCATTTGCGCTTGTGGCTGCCAAGGGGTCTGTCCACCAATGTTATAACCCAAATTAGTATAAGTTGGATTTGGTTGATATGTATAACCAGGTTGCATTTGTGACATCCCATAAAATGGTACACTAGCTTGTGAATAAATGATCCCTGATACAGGTTGTTGTAAATTAACCAAAGGATTTTGAGTCTGTGGACCCAACATTTGATGATATTGAGTCGAAGAACCTACCTGATAAGGTTGATGTACAATATTTTGATTATGTAATAGGGGTATAGATGTATTAAAAAGTGGTAATGAAGTGGGTGTAATAGGTTGAACCGGCTCAATCGCAATTAAACTAGGAGGAAGAACTTCACCGTCAGGCCCAAAAAATATTTCAGACGGTTGACTGTGTGATATAGGAGTTTCAATGGCTACAGAAATTTGTGGGGTGACCAAGGTAGGAACAAATTCTGGTTGTTCGACTTCAGGATTCAGATTTTCCGGCAAAGAAGAGATAGGATTTGGATCAATTTGTGATTGAACAACGTCGGGTCCAAGAGGTATGGTCTTAGCGATTGAATCGATCGTGACCACGGCTAGCTGTGAAGACTCTGTTTCGACAACATTAAAAGACACGAGATGTGTGGAAATAATTTGAGCTAAATCTGGCTTAAAAGACGATGTTTCTCTAGAGGTACGAATTGTACTTGATTCGATAGATCGTGATCGCCTTTGCCTTCCAGAAATAACTTCTGGTGGTAAAGGTGGTTTTAAAGATAATCTACGCGAATGATGGGGGATAGGATTTTGTTCTTCCACGATTACTGATTTATTTTAACCAAAAACCAAATAAACAAAAAGAGGCTGATGCTAGGCAAAAGGGTTTACCAAGAAACTGTGAACTGCAGAATACCTCCTGTTGAACCAAGAAGTACGGGCAGGTAATCTCCCTGAATGTTGTGTTTGGCATATCACAATTTCAAGGTGGCTGACTCGGTTCACTATGGATGGATAGCACCTAAAAGTTGCCCTCCCAAATATACCCGAAGGTACATGGAGGCCCAAGCCCGTATTAGCGTTGTTTGATGCAAAACTGCATAGTGAGAGCACCCCTTTATACTTATCATGCTGTAACACCGCCCGATATACCCGAAAGTACGTGGACGAGCTATGATATACTTACGTACGTGGAGTGAGGTATCACACTCGGAATGTATCGCAGACAAGTTAACGACAGCTGCTATGCTTTACGACGCCGGAACACGTCTCTAGCCTAGACCTTCTAAATGTTATCATTATGGTTCCAATGCGTTGTTAAGTAAATTGAGATTTATTTTATGTTGATCTTGCTTAAAATTTTGCCTTTCAAAGGTTCACTGCGATGATGTGTATGAAATTCCTAAAATGCAAGCTAAGAATGATAAACAAACTTTCACTTTTAGCTTTTTCAATGAAAAACCTAGCTACTAAGGGAAAAGTTCAAATAGTTTGTGAGCAAACAAATCAATGAACAAAAACAAAATCAATGAATCACAAACTAAATGCAGATTTCCTAATGTTCCTTTTGCAAAACACACACAATCCTACATGCAAATGCAAGTTTTTCTTTCCAGTTTCCTTAATGTTATGAATGTAGAAAAGAAACTAGGTGCACTAGATTAATAATTGAAATGCTTTTTAATCTCGAGAAACGAAGAATACAAACAACAATTTCTCTTTTGAAGGAAAAATCTCTTTTGAAGGAAAAACGAGGATTTCAACAACAATTTCTCCTATCAAGGAAATGAAGATTTATGACAATTTCCTATTTCGAAAGCAAATGATTCTTAATGCGACCATAAAAAATACTTTGAAATCAACTTGTCAATGATAAAGAAAAACTTTTTTAAAACAACATTGAACAAATTCTCAGTCAAAGGAGGAAGAAGTATATAGATTCACTAGTCATTGAGCATCAAACTTTTCAGAACACAACAGTAAACAAAACTGAAGCAAGTTGCAAAGTCAAATTCAAGGGAATTTGGTCACTTTCAGAAGTCAACGCAGTCTCCAAGGGGAGATAGTGCTCTACAAAGCACTGTGTCCAGTCTAAGGGTGCGTTGGGCACGCAATATACAAAGAGAATTACTACTGTTTAACTCACTGTCTTTGCAAATTAAGCTCTGAAAAAGATTAATCTTTATGTGTAACAACTACTAGGTGGATAAACAAAGCAAATTAGAGGCTAAAACACCTAGAACTAAGAGAAATTCTCCCCAACGGAGTCGCCAATTTGTTGGGTCATAATTGTGAATTACGGATAAATCACGCTTCCCTAGATAGGTGCTAGTCTAGAACAACAGGTGAAAGACTATACAACTATTTATCCTAACTCAGAACAGATACACAGAGAGGATTGGAGGATTACTTGTTCATTCGCTTCCAAATGGCTCCTTCTGTCGCTTCCGTTGTAGCTTCAAATTCAAGCGGTTTGTGAGCTGAATGCTTCCTGCAAGAAAGAACACTGAAACAGCTTAAGATGCAGTAATATAGATATCTATTCAAGTTATTTAGCTAAATCAGTAAAGCATAAACCATACACATCAACCAAGATCTTGCAATATGGAAAATCAAAGCCAATACAGATGCATATAGGGAAAAATAAGCAATACTCTTTATTGATGATAGAAGGAGAGGTTACAACCTAGTGACTGATTTGAAGTGACCTTCCAGCAACGTTCCCAAGCCTCATCGACAAGATAAATCTCTCCCGCAACAACTTCACAAATCTAGATCTCAATTAAAAATCCTCCAAAGATTTCTCTACTCAATTCTTTCTCATGAATTTTAGATCCGTGCTCAATTTAGATGAATCGTAGGTTGTTTTGCAATCAATGGGAAATTTCAAAATAGGCAAGACATGTTTCCAGTCATGTAGATGTCAAATGGACACTTGGATCTGAAGCTTGACACATGTGAAGTCTTCTAGAAGGCACTGGCCAAGTGGAGATTCCGGAACAATGAGAATTTCGCTCCCAGTGTGACCAACGCACTTGTGAATGTCGAGAAGTGCTTTGTAGAGCAGCCTTGCATGGGGTTACCTGCATATGAAATGCACTTAGGCCCCTTAGAGCCTGCGTTGGTGAGCTCTCATATGCTATATAATAAGCTTCAAACCATGGAAACCTTTGCTTGATGAAAGTCTTGCTTGATTTGTCTTGTTTCTTGTCTTAGGGCATGTAGCAACTGAAATGATAGGGAGTGATAGACCCTTGATCATTGGTCCTGGAGATGATGCCAAATTAACCAGGTCATTGGAAATGGTGCCCAAATTGACCTATAACGATATACTTTGATGATTGGACAGCATTTGGGTTAGTAAAGAAGCACATCTCGAACCTGCACATGATGTTGGACACCTGTAGAAAGCACTAGACTTCCCTAAATATTAAGAAGTGCATATTCTGCATACCTTTCGGAATCTTGTTAGCCTACATATTCTGTCGACAGGGACTGATGGTTGACCCAGCCCAGGTAGCATTTATCATCAACTTAGCAATCCCTACCACTGAGAAACAGCTGCGCTCCATCCTCAGGCACACGGGCTACTACAGGAAGTTCATTTAGGGGTACGCACTGATCACGGCACCCATGGAGAAGTTGCTAAAGAAGGACGTTTCATTTTTTGGGACGTGGATTTTTAGAAGAGATTTCAGCTACTCAAGGAAAATACGGTCTTTTTACCTATCCTCATATTTCCTGACTGGGCAAAGGTTTTCCATGTCAATGTAGATGCTTCAGGGATCGCCCTGGGAGCTGTCCTTACACAGCCCGGGGAAGGGGACATTGACCACCCGGTTGCATTTGCTAGTATAAAACTCTCTAGTGTGGAGCATAACTACTCCACTACTGAGCGCGAGGGGCTGGCCATGGTATATGCTCTGCAGAAATACTGGCATTATCTATTGGGGGGGGCACTTCAAGATGTTCACGGATCACTCAACTTTGAAGTACCTAGTGAATAAGCCTATGTTGGGGGTGAAGATTTGTCGATGGCTACTGGTATTTCAAGAATATGATTTTGAGATCATCATGAAGCCGGGGAAACTAAATGCTGGGCCGGACCACTTGTCCTAAATCGAGAGTGGTGAAGAACCGACCAACCTAGAAGAAGGATTGCCCAATGCGCAACTATTTGCTATTATGTGACATACCGCCTACATTAGCTCACTACCACAGTGAAGGCTTCCAGAATATCTAAGACAACATAAAAAGAGCTGGTAACCTGGGACAGTACTACCCAACCATCACGCTAAAGGTACTAAGATCTTTTAAACGACTATGGCTTATACAAAGTTCAAATGAGCATGTTAAGAGCATACACATTAACACAATTAAAATAAACAGAAGCTATAACATAAGGGGTTAAAGACAACCCAATTGGTAATCTTAGGTTCAGGCCTCCAACTCACTGGGGTTACATCTCCGGACCTACTTCAATTGGAAGGCAGATCCTTTATATTTCATCTTCAAATTAAGCTTTCATACATTCCAGTTCCATGGCTGAGCATTAGCCAAGCACTATGGCTTTCAAAGGCTAAGTTTCCTATCCTTTCTCCTCTCTCTTTTCAAAGGCTCACATTATGAGTTTATATAGTTTTTCCCCATAACTCCTCAATCCACAATAGTAGGATCTCAAGACATTTTAAGGAAAGACAAACTCCATGATTCTAGGACTTCAAAACTTACTCAAGGCAAAAATGGCAAACCCAACTTCAAGGATCTTAACCATGCCAAGAAAGCTCAACCTCTTAATGAGAAATAGAAAATTAGTTGTGAGGTCAATTCTCACATAAAACTAATTTCTCAAATGGAATAATAAGTGAATATTTTGGTGAGTCATTTTCCACTCACTTAGAACATTATCCACTTCATAATTTTTAAATGAAATAATGAATTAATTTACTCATTACTTTGTCACCCATCATAAAGTGTCTTCATGGTGCATAAGTAAAATTATTTGTTGGTGGAGATCCTCCTGGATCAAACCTTCCCGAAAAGAAAACTTTTGGTCTCCAAAAGTATCAGCTTCAATCAACTCAACTGTATGCAAATGTCTCTGAAAGGCAAATTCCATCATGACTCCTTCACTTACCGTTCTTCGGAATCGGAAGATAATGCCAACACCTGCAACTGTTGCAACACAAATGCCTGAAAAGGCACATTCCTGCAAGATTCCTTCACCTCAGTCCTTCAGAATCGGAATGCAAAAGCCCACATCTGCATAAAGCTGCAACACAAATGCCTGAAAAAGGAACATTCCTGCAAGATCCCTTCACCTTAGTCCTTCAGAATCGGAATGCAAAAGTCCACATCTGCAGAAAGCTGCAACCTGTAGCTGATCATACCTGTTTACAACACTTGCCAAGGGTTCATTGGTCAAGTTTACATGCCAAAATGGTTTTAGGAAAATTTCCTCATTCAACCTGATTACAAAGAAGCCAACAAGGCTTAATGCGTAAAATTACGCCTCACACTCTCCCTCACATAAGAGTGGCTGAAGCAAGCCTTTTACAATGCTTTATAATCAACTTTACATCATGAATTTCATGATGGCAACTATGGCCTATTACATGATGGCAACTATGGCCTATTACATGGCATTTGACAACTTACATGCCAAATTTCTGATGCCAAAATATGATGGCAACTGCAAGTAATTTAATGTGGCCAATATGTGCTCAAAAGAAATTTTTTTAAAGCTAGATCCCCCATTAAACAAAAAGTGCATCAACGAACTATAGGTAAGGAAATAAAATAAAATGCCACTTTTAATTACCCATTTATATCTGTCCACCGTAAGGAGGGAGGCCACGTAAGATACATCCATTTGCACACTGACAATTCACTGTTCCCCAAAGGCCCCCCCGTGTAACAACTCTCACACATACATGCCAAGCTTCTAGTGTGAGACATGAGACTTCCTTCAAATACTTGGATCAAAACACGAGGTTGATTGTTGAGGCAGAAGACACTTGTTGCGGCCGTCACAATCCATGCAACAGTTGAACAAGACAAAACTTGAGTCGGATCGTGGAACATAAATTCATCCAATAGCAAACCATTGTGAATTTCTCCATTGCATTGCCTCCAAGTGATTACATGCCTACACCTCACTCGTCAAGTACTATCGCGCTCCTCGTCAAACGGTCTCTGTCAAAGTGACATGAAGTTAGTGCATCTTGTCTAGCATTGTATGTGTCAAGCCTTTAACATACACATTCTTCCTGGGTTGCACATTCATTCTCTTTCCAGAAGGGAGTTGATGCCCAAAATAAACGACCAGCTACGAAAATTGTTCGCAACTTGTCCAGAAAGTCAATCTCCTTGAATTTCTAAGGTGGAGGCATTCTGGAAAAACATGACTAATTTGTGCAAAGATTGAAGGTCTCTTTTCTCATGACTATTTTCCTAGCAGATACATCTCTGACAGTACACGTTTTTTCCAGACACCTTACAATGAAATCATTGGTGAGAACTCGTCCTTTTTTCTCGCCTTTTGTGCAATCTATGACAAGCCCATTCTCATACAAGGCCACCAGAATATCAAGACTATAACCTTATACTTTGAGTCTCAATGGCCTTCTCAGGCTCACTCAATTCAGAGGACCGATCAATGGCTGTCTCTATCATCGAAGAGACTATCCTGGTGACCAAAAAAAAACCGCAGCTGTAGAACGAAGCCATTTCTCCTGAAATCCTCAGGGCTACAGCTTGTCTGTATTTGTTGACCGAATTGGGAAAATACGCATCGTTCTGGAATGAGATATTTACAGCAAAAAAAAACCGACTCTACAGCAACAGATGCACTCTGTAAGTGCCAATGGGTCTCCCAGTATTATCCAGCGTGTATGCAGTATCAGCCCATGTTATAATGGTTGTACGTTTACCTTGTCCCTGAACAGTTTTTAAATAACCTGCAGTGGCCAAAACTCGTTGCCTTGATGCCTCCAAACTCTCAAGAGTTTGTTTCTCCTTCCCATCTCCTGATAATGCATCCTTGGACGCTAAAAGCTTTGTGCCAAGATCAGTCACGGCATCTATACCTAGCTCATCTGCTGGAGGAATTACAGCAGCGAACACATTTTGAAAGGAACCCGAGGCATCTGCAATTCGGATCAGTGAAGCAACCTCTGCACTCATCTTTGCATAGGTTCGTGAAAGTTCAGCATATGGAAAGGATGAATCTCGATTAGGCAGTGCAGGATCAGTGCAAGCCAGGAGATCTAAAAGCCGTTGCCTAAGAGTTTTCATAGCATCAATTGCAAAGTCCATTCTTTCCATAGGGATGGATCCACGAAGCTCTTTAAACCATGACACAACAACAAACCTAAATTCTGATTTACGCAGAGACAGAATTGACTGTTTGTCGCATCCACCACGTCGTCTACGTAACTATTTGTTGCATCCACCACACTGTCTACGTAACTGTTTGTTGCATCCTCCGGTAGCTATCCACGATCACGATGTAGTCACAATCTCACGATCGATATCAGCAACCTCCACGTTGACAAAGAGCATCGCCCCTTCTTCGGTCAATTCCGTGCACAGATTCACCACATCGCCTCTGCGCCATCCAGGGAGCTGGTTACCAAAAACCCTGGCGGAGATCTCGAACACATCTGCACACCGGTCACGGGAAGGGGTCCTCCAACATTAATGGGCAGTTACAACGGATCAACTATCGCTCCTTTATCATTGTCCAGAATGTCGATTTTGTGGCACAAAATTCGGCAATTCACTTTCTATCACGGAAAACCAATCCATGAATTCCCCACCGGCCCAAATTTATCATGGGAAATGAATTGCCTTCCCTGACTATGCTGATGACCATAATCTTCACGTAAAAAAAATGTCCGCTCCCCATTTCTGTTTTACTGAACGACGATCATGTACAATGATAGATTCAGAAGAAAGCAAAATGCCTGAGGATAGTTTTTAAAGCTTGTGCAACTGTTGTACCTATGTACATATAAATCCATACCAAAAGAAACGCAACTCTTGCAACTACAGACACAACGGTGGAAGATGTCGAGCATCTAGCTGTAAAAGCGTGAACCAAATCGACACATTTTGATGCGTGGGCACAAAAGACATTAGAGAGTGAATCTAAGAGCATCTGCTATGTAAGCATTTGTTTTAGTTGCAGGTATTCCCTGTTTCTTGCACAGGTTCTGAAGCTCTCTCGTGGAGAGACTACGATAATCTACAACTCCCATCTTTGCTATCATTAAGAGCATCAAAAGCCGGTAATTGCAGCTTTTGGTTGTTGTTGTTGACAATTTTATAGACACAAAATTGCTTTTGTTTTAAAGCACTTGATGGAACTGATCTTCAATGGCTTACAAAGTGCACTAGACAACAGGTTATTCCCCAAGTTACTGACCGATTCAGCTAGAGGTCGATCAGCAGCGCCCTTTTTTTTTAAAAAAAAAACTTCAGGTCGCAATAACTTTTCCATCTGGAGGCCGTTTGACGTGATTCCAGCGTCGTTGGATTCCTCTTGTCGACCTCTTTGCGATGGTTCCATTATTTTTTGATTCCGAGTTAGAAGAATTTTGAGAATTTTCCATCAAAAGACGAATACCTGCCCCCATAAAACTCGAAATTTTGCAAAAGATCAGAAATATAACTTGCAAAAACATCATGAAATGCTTACCAAACTCGAACCAAGCTTTTCTTTCTTGTAAGCGTGTTTTTTGAATGGTGAATGGAGCTTTCTTCACGAGCTCTTTCGCCATATGTTTGCTTGACTCTTGGCGAATTTCGGGGTGCAACTTCCAGCACTTCTTCTCCCAATGGCCACTGATTTTGCAGAAATTGCAGAAATTAGACCGTTTCCCATTCCACCGTGTCTTCATGATAGGAGGATTTAGAACGTTCTCATTCTTCTTGGTCTCCCTTCTTGTGGGAAAATCTGTCTTCTTAACCCACTCTTTCCTTGTATGATGCTTAACTACACCATAGTTAGCAGATCTATGAAAGCAATCACTTCTCTTGTGTGCAAAAGTAGAATCTAAATGATTGTCATACCTTCTTGGCTTGTCCTTAAATTGATGGAAACTAGGTGGCTTGATTCCTTTCTTGGAATTAGGTGATGAAGAGATGAATTTTGTTTCAGCTACCTCTGAGCATTCTCCTTCTTCCCGTTGATAACCCAATCCTGCAAATGGTTGTCTTGGTACAACCTCCAATGGTTGGGTGATTCCTTGGCCATTTATGCCAAGTCCACCTCCGCTATACCCCATCTTCGTGAGGATTTTCATGCCAACATTAGTTTCATATTGAGAGAGAACAGAACTTGAAGTGACATCACATACCTCGGTTTGACATGAAACCTCCGTTGTCTCAAATTTCTGCAATTTAGACAATATCTCCTCTTTAGCTCGTAGCATCTCTTGAAGCTCCTGCTTATCGAGCAATAATCTTCGCAATTCTGCATTTTCGGCTTGAAGGCTTTCGTTTATCTCTTGCAACTCTTGCAGTCTTTCAGCGTGCTTCGCTCCTTTGCCCATCCTGCAAAGCAGTCACTTGCTCCGATACCACTTGATCCGATCACGGGTCGAGTACTACCCAACCATCACGTGTACGGTACTAAGATCTTTTAAACGACTATGGCTTATACAGGTTCAAATGAGCATGTTAGAGCATACACATATTAACATGAATTAAACATAATCAGGAAGCACATAACACATAAGCGAAAGACAACCAAATTGATAACGGAGTTCACCCCTCCAACTCACTGGGGTTACATCTCCGGACCTGCTTCAATTGGAAGTCAGATCCTTTATATTTCATCTTCAAATTAAGCTTTCATACATTCCAGCTCCATGGCTGAGCATTAGCCAAGCACTATGGCTTTCAAAGGCTAAGTTTCCTATCCTTCCTCCTCTCCCCTTTTCAAAGGCTCACATCATGAGTTTATATAGTTTTTCCCCATAAATTCCCAATCTACAATAGTAGGATCTCAAGACATTTTAAGGAAAGACAAACTCCATGATTCTAGGACTTCAAAACTTACTCAAGGCAAAAATGGCAAACCCAACTTCAAGGATCTTATCCATGCCAAGAAAGCTCAACCTCTTAATGAGAAATAGCAAATTAGTTGTGAGGTCAATTCTCACATAAAACTAATTTCTCAAATGGAATAATAAGTGAATATTTTGGTGAGTCATTTTCCACTCACTTAGAACATTATCCACTTCATAATTTTTAAATGAAATAATGAATTAATTTACTCATTACTTTGTCACCCATCATAAAGTGTCTTCATGGTGCATAAGTAAACTTCTTTGTTGGTGGAGATCCTCCTG
>MU968439.1:0-90168 GCA_034641835.2 Pinus albicaulis
GTATTATTACATTGAAGGTGTCTTTTTTTGAAATTGGCATTACTCTTTTAATCTTTAATTGACATTTGTCTTTCCGTTATTTGTCTATTAAATGACATCAATTCAAAATTGACCCAACTTTCTACAATTTTTGTCCATTAAAAAACATTTGTTCAAAAACCCAACAAAACAAATCTCCATTTGACATTTGTCCCTCTGCTATTTTGTCCATTAAAAACATCTGTTCAAAATTGACACCGCACCCACAATCCCCGGTGGCGCAGAACCCGTCGCTTCATAACGCTGTCGGAGTCCTTATCATATATCCCTTTTCCTCCTTCGAAATCCTTCGAAATCCTTAATATATTTGCATACCATTTTTTTTCTTTTGACGATGCCTATTTGAGTATACAAATCTTTTCAACAATTTAATATTTGGTTAGTTGCATTTCCATGAGTATTTATTTTTATCTAATTTTATAATTGTTATAAGTTTTGGTCAATTAAATTGTAGTTTTATGTGGTTTTAATTATATTTTTAATTATGAATAAATTTAATTTAAAAACATGTTTTATTACATATAATTTGTAATTTTATGTTTTTTAAAATGTTTTTTTATGTATATATAAATTCAACTCACTTATAATATTAAAATTATGTAAATTTAATAAATACAATTATTAAAAAAACTATTAAAATTAAAAGTAGAAGATTTAAAGAACAACATTTTGGTTTAGATTCATATAACCACATATTTATCAAGAGTAAGATTCATTCTCTTGATATGTGAACCTCTTTTAGAGTGCAAAACTTGAAAAAAAGTATGCATCTCAAAAGATTTAATCCTCTTCAAAAGAGATCTTCATTAGTTCTATATATGCATATACCATGTGTAACTTTTCATTTTTAAAACTATATTTTTTAATGCATAAATGGATACAATGCCTTGAAAGTTTACTTGAACACTTGGATTGTGTAAACTACACTACATAAATTAAGGTCACTAGAGTGAAAGTCACTCTTTATTCAATCTCATTATCAACACACACTTATTTTAGTCATTTCCTCTATGCAATTACATTTTTTGTGCACCAGTGCCCACAGCCTATGGTAATGTTTCTCCTCATTCAAACCCCCTTCTTTATGAAGCTCACTAGAGTGAAAGTCGCTCTTGATTTAATACCATTATCAACACTTATCAACACACACTAATCTTAGTTATTTCTTTTGTGCAATTACATTTTTTGTGCACCAGTGCCCACCAAAACTTATGGTAATGTTTCTCCTCATTACCTTGCATGTTATAGCTTGGATATAATATGTATATAACATTTTGACATAGTGGTGTGATTGCGAAAAAATAATTTAGCTAATAACATGGTTCGAACAACATCTATGAGACAGTATGAAATTACATTTCCTTCCCTTAATCTTCCACTTTTAGATTATTATCTTTTTTTAGCTGAAACATTTTTGTAATAACATTTTAAACATATTCTATTTTTTCAATATATCTTTACGCTTTTAAGAACCATTGCCCATAGAGTGATCTTCCCATTGTTCCTTGTGATCGGAAATGTCGTTGATATTTTAAAATATAAAAATAGATATTAATAATTCGATTCGATTGTGTCAACACCATAGGAATGAAGATAAAGCCGGAACCAATTCCTTCCTCGTGCTCATATTTGGTAACAACTATATTATTAATATTTGTTTTATTGATTTTTTAAAGGGGGTTTTATATCACTTTAAATATTTTATTTTAAATTAATATTAAATTGTATGATTATTTATTTATTTTATTATATTAAGAATAAAGTTGTTAGTATAATTTGAAATTTAAGATTTATAATTTTATATTATTAATTTTTAAATTTATTATGTTAATATTATTTATATTGATGTTTTGAATTTATGAAATATAATTTATTTATATAAAAAAAATATTAAACAATTAAATGTAATGATATTGGTAAGGAAGGTCATTTATAATGGTATGATAATGATTATAGAATTGTTAGAAAAGTGATTAGGGATATTACTAACAAAACTTTAAATTTTGATAAGATAAATATGTATAAAGCTCTTATCAAAAGAAATAATATATATTATATTAATAGAAACTAAGATTAGTCAGTGTACCTCTTTAAGTCTGACTCTAGAATGTTTTGGAGGAAAATTTTGATTTGTAAGACTAAAGAAAATTATTTGATTTCCTTGAAGAATTGGAATACTTACCTTAAAAACTTGTATGAATCTCCTAATGCCATGGACACTATATTTAATGACCCTATAGAAGATAACTTTTATTTGAAGACATTGAGTTTGGGGTTTAGCAACTTGGTAATGGGAAAGTTAAAGGCATGGAAGGCTAGTAAGTTGATATTTCAAAATGGGAAAACATACCATCATCCTACACATACATAAGCTCTTTAATTTGGCAGTGAAGAAATACTTCCCTAATCCTTTGACACAATGCCTTATTGTGCCTATATTTAAGAGTGGGGTAAAATAATTTCCTCTAAATATAGGACCATTATGATTAGCCACATTTTAGCCAAGTTGTATGGGCTTATTTTGGAAAAGAAGATTATCCTTTAGCTTGAATGCCATGGTAAAAGAGCTAAAGGCTAGGCTAGGATTAGGAGATATCATTCAACCATGGACCATCTTGTTACTCTTAGGATAATTGCATAATAATGCAACTATAATGAAACTCATCTCTTTTGTTGTTTTTTTGACTTTAGAAAATATTTTGACATTGTTCCTAGAACAAAGCTATGAAAGAGGATAGAAGAGACAATGACTCCTCTCGAGTTGAGGGTTGTTGTGACAAGGTTGTAGAATGTTATTGCGATGCTCAAGACCACATAGGGTTTTTTGAAATAAATTAAATGCTATATTGGAGTTGTTATCACTCCACTAGATCTCCAAAAGCTGAGGAGAAGACCAACAAAGGTAATCACAAACCGCTTTAAACTAGTAGCTAGCCCTACTAGGTTGAGAATGAGATCACAACCAAATTCACTGGATTATGGAGATTTTAGGCTAGGTATAATAGGCTCTAGGGTTTTGGTTTATTTGGATTTTACTGTTTGTTGGATGGAAATGGACCTTTGGAGCTAAGCTTGAAACTCTGGTAGGATTATAAGAGAAAAATTTGTAGGGGAATAAAGGGGAAAGGTAGGCAAGCTTAAATGACCCTTTAGGCTTTATGGTTATGTTGTAGGATTGACAGAGAGATTAGGAACAAGAATAGAAGAATGAGTTCATTCCTTAATAAGAAAATAAACACAACGTCATCATCTTATCAAAATAGGGCATGTATTCATGAATCCTGCTTAAAACCTCTAAAGAAAATGAGTGAAAGCAGTAGATATGTAATGGAAAGAGAAAGCATTCAATAGAGTGATTTACAAAAGAGAAACATAGCCATACAAGCTCACCACATGAATCCCTAAATTTAGCTGCAACTTTTCTCTGTATTCATTGTATTACTGTGTCAAAATGAAATACACTAGCTCAATGTACAAGACTCCAACCCTTGAAAATTATTAAAACAGGCCTCATATAGCTACTAAGGTCAAATTTTCCAGAAAGAAAGTAAAATGCATGCATCTATCTGAAGTCTGCCACACACTAGGCAAGTTACACAACAAATTCTTCCTTTATCTAACCACTAAGAGACATATCCTCAAAGAAATAAATGGAGGATAAGACATCTAGTCAACTCCATTTTACCATTTACATTTATATTTTTATTTTTACATTCATCTACTTTTACAAAAGTCAAACTATAAATTGGAGAAAATTACACACTGAAAATTTAATTAAATCTCATAAAATTGCACAAATGCAGTGCCATCTTGGAGGCCATTTTTAGGCACCTTCCTGAAGTCAAAATTGAAATCTAAGAGAACGGTAAACTATCCATGTTTGTTTAGTTTCCAGAACATCTTGAATTTTTTAAAATGACCCATGGGAAGACCTTCAAAAATTCATTCTCCTAAGGTATCTCTAGAAGCACAGCACCTGTCAAAAAGAGGGGCAGAATGTTGATTTTTTTACCCCTTTTTTCTCATTTTTTTCAAAATATAAGCCTTGTATGAAAAATATGAGAAAATGGGTTTTGAGAGGAGGCCATAAGATTTCTAGAAATGTCATCCATTTTCCATTTGGATCCTTGAGGAAAAAACGCAGCGCCAAGGCATTGCGCTTCTAGACCTAGTGAAATTTCTGAATTTGCACCAAATTTCACTAAAAAACAAAAGTTGCTCCAAATATTCCCAAAATTATCCTAGAAGTGCTAAATGAAGTGTACTATGCTATAATGGAGGAATCAAAAATCAAATCAAGTTTATCCTTCTCCTTTTGGCTGATTTGGGTTTCCTTAAGCTTGTCTTGCAATTACTTGATTTTGATTTGTGCAATTTGATTCCTTGTTTGGTAGCGGGCAGTCATGCATTTATGTATCTTATTATCTATGTTTGACTTTTCAAGGAGCTTTTATAAGTTAGTATTGACCCTTTCTAGCCAAAATTACCTATCTCCATTGATTCCCATGACAATCTTCTCCTCAAAAGTGAGTTCCTCATCTGTAGGGTTTTGCTCTTTTTCTTTCTGCAATGCTTTCTTGAGACCCATGGTTCTTGGCCTCTTCCTTCTCACCTATTTTTCATGCTCATCAGAATCATCATTCTCATCATGCTCAACCACTACTTTTCCCTTCATTATTACCTCTTAGCTTTAAGTTGCTCTACCTCCATAATCAGCTGCTTTGTTTTGAGTTGACTATTCTCCTATTCAAGAAATGAAATGATGAATTGGGACCATGCCAAATTTTCTTGGAGCTCTTTGATCTGAGCATCCTTTTCTTTGATTACCCTCTCCAATTTTTCCTACTCATCATGATCCTCAAAGTCAACTAGGTCAAATTCATGCTCTTCCTTATGCATGGATGTGTCATGCTGCACTGTTGGTGATACTTGTTTTGGTGAAGTAGGCTTAGCCCCTTACTCAATTTGAGGAGAAAAAACAAACCTCCCACCTCTCCGATAAGTGTTAATATCCTCAAGCCTAAGCCTCTTTGAAACATCATCTTGTTTTCTTGATGATCCCACCTCCATAGGTTGTGCTAACATGGCAGGTGATATGTTTTGTTGTTGAGTTGGTGTAGTAGTTATGTGCATCTATAAGGCTGCCTCAATGAAGGTATCCCATGTCATGTTCTTCTCTGCCAACTGATGGAGAACTATGACCTTCACCAAGATATGGTGAAACAGGCTAGGGTAATGTTAATTGTTTTTTACTTGCATCTTTTCAGCCATCTTGCTCACACTCTTATACAAGAAATTGCATAAATTAAGGGTCTTCATTGTTGTGAAGTGCATGAGAATTCTAATGTGATATTGGTACAATATAGAAACCTACCCTCACATGTGAAAAATTTCATCACAACCTTCATCAATGATTAATACCTCTCCAGCAAGTATCTGAATGGAAGAATATGTGAATGAGCCTCCTTGTATTTTGATTTTATGTAGGGTTTGTACTGCTCAAGGTATAGGTTTATGCCTTTGAACCAGTATTCACCATGATTTGGTATCCCTGTAGCAAAAGAGATAGCATCAAATAAAAATATGAAATCAATCCCTACAATGGTGACCTTTTCTCCCTTCAAATTGGTTGCAAACAAATCTGTAAGCTGCTCATGGAAACCTACCTCCTCCACTCATTGACAAAACCCTAGGAAATTGACATCTTCAAAGCATTTTCTAATGAATGGTGAGGAAGTGATTTCACTACAATTTGAGGGCTCATACCTCAGTATCTTCCCCCCTTTGTGATGCTTTCTTATCTCTGATGGTGAATAATCTCCTTCCATAATTGAAACCCTAGATGATAGGAGGAAAAAAGAAACGGGGAAAAGTGAGTAAAGGGATGAAATGAGGGAGATAGGGAAGGGAGATGGGAGTAGGAATATTTAGGGAGATGGGTAGGGGTCTTAGGGATGTTTAGGGAGTGAAATGAAGGGAAATGAGTGAGGGAAATGAGATAGGAAATATAAATACATTCCTAACTAGGGAGATTTCCCAAATTGGTAGAATAGGGCTAGGGTTTATAGGGAAGATCAGAAAAATTATGGGAAATGGCTTTGTGATGGATGGAGGTGATGTATAAGTTACAAACAGAGGTGTAGGGACAATGATACTAGGGTGTTAAAGAATCAATTCATCATTTGAAAATAAATACCATGAAATTCATACAAAACCCCTAGGAGACTAAGCTTATGATTATTTCTTGGTTTGCAAAGGAAGAGAGGGCATGGAAATGAATACACTTACTTGTTATGATGTTTGGAGGGTGAAAAATCTGGAATGGAGTTTTAAAAACTTGAATTTGGTGCTTAATTTGAAAATTTGGGAAACTCTGCCTCGTGCGCAGCACATGCCACTGGTGTGCAGCGCAGTCTTCCTACGCGCAACGCCTCCTCCAGAAGCACAACACAATGTCTCTATGCACAGCGCCACCCAATTTTTCCCAATTTGAGGTAAAAAATCTATGTTTTCCTGCTAAATGAAGGATGAGCTCGATGATGAGAGGTAATAAGAGTGCAGATGAAATGAGCTTGTGTCGTTTTGGGCCTTTTATAAACATGGAATGACTCCCTTTGTGTGATTATGGGCCCCACATGTATTTTTTAAGCATGACTTTCATTCTTTCAAACTTTTTAACCTTTGCAATTTGTAAACTTGAATATTTTGTGGCTTATTTGGAACATTGAATCTCTTTGGAACGTTTAACTGCAGCTTTTAGGAATATGAAGTACTTATTACATATGGAGACATAAAATTACATTTTAAATCAAAATTTATTGAAGAAATTTACCTATTACAACTCCTCCAATTGCCAGATTTTATGCATGAAATGACAACTTGGTAACCTTGAAGCCCTAATGACCTAACGGAGACACTAAACTAAATGAAATCATGGTGGTGATGACTGAAATGATGATGAAAATCTATAAATAATGTACACTCAACTTATTTGATGACATGGACCAACAATTTAAAAATTTTGGAAAGAGTGGAAAATAGTCCTAAACCTAATACCCAATGACCAATTTTTTTCTTGAAGACCTAATGAAATGAAAAAAAATTGACTATGAGACCCTAACAGGAAATGATAAGAGCCCATTGATCACTGGTGACAAGATGCAAAGACTGACACTAACATGAGTCAAAAAAAGGTGTCCCTTATCCCCTACCATTTTTGGTATATACATTGATAAGCTAAAATAGTATTTGAAATATGCAATTTGTATTGGCCCCACGTTCACTGGTATGATCATAACTCTTCTATTTTATTCTAACGACATCGTTCTTTTGGCAAGGATCCATCGCAATCTTGGCAAGAAACTTAGAATCCTTCAAGATTAATGCTCTAAGATGGGCATGACTATTCATACTAAAAAATATAAAGCCATGATAATTAAATCCAAAAAAATCAATTATGATACTATCATTTATGGTAAAAACTCCTTGGTGGAAGTTCCTTCATAAAAATATCTAGGAAATGACATCCATCATCAACTCAATTGAAATTATAACATTCAGAAAAGGATAAATGAGGGTTGGAAAGCTTATTTTGGGCTTGAAAACAATTGGAAGTTGATATATCTTTGGATTTGGGATTAGAAAAAAATATCTTCTTTCAGATTGTCATCGCTCATGTTATTTTATAAGAATGTGATTTTTGGTGTTGTAGTATATCCAGAGATTCATGGAGGAATATTGAACATAATCAAAAGTAGTTTATAGCCTACAACATCAAGATTAAAGGAAAAACTCCCTACCCTTTCCTTTCGATTGAAGCAATCATTTCCTCCATTGAAAGCATGGATATGGCTAGTTATCTTATGTGTAAGAAGAATTTATACAACATGGATGCAAAGAGGTTTCCTAAAAATGTTTATATCTCTAGCCAAACCCCCACCTTTCCCTCAAGTGAGGGTTGCATAAGGATGCCCAGTCACCACTAGGGAATAAAGGAGGAGATCATATTACACAATCCAAATAATATTAAAAATATTATTACTTCCAAATTTAAGGAGAAATTGTGGGGTGTTAAAGAGTTAGAGGGAAAAAGGAAACTAAGATATTATAAGGAGGTGATCAACCCCAATCTGTAAAACAAAAAATATCTTTTTGTCTTGACTAGTAAGAAAAAAATGAACATTACCATGATAAGAACTCATTCTCATTAGCTTCATAGTGAAACTCAACATTGTTCAATTCACAAAACACCATGGGATGAAAGATTTTTTCACTGGTGGGATTCTAAGGTGGTTGAACATGAAAAAAAATTGCTCTTAGATTTTCCATATTATACTCACATTTGATCTAATTTTCAAAATATGTGTCACACTACCAACCTTTTGGACCTTTTAAGTTAGCAAAGCTATGGTGATCCGGGAGTGTTTCTCTCACCTTTTTTTTAGCATAGAAATAAAATGTTAAAGAATTCTGATTAATCTCTTACCTTCTTAAGATATGGTAGACCATACAGATCCTAGTGGACATTAGTCATCATCATCATCATTATAATATATTTATAAAAAGAACCTAAAAAATAAAAATAAAAAACCTAACTTAAAATAAAGTAAACAAAAATCAAATAACAAAAACAAACGCGTAATAAGAAGTAATATTTTGAACATAACAAGATATGATTTAAAAGAGAATATATATAGATAGATAGATAGATAGATAGATAGATAGGTTCCCCTATGAGAAACTTAACTTAGGGAGTCTAATAATCAAAATACACATTCACTAAAAGGGGTGTTTTCTAAGGTTGAAAGAGGTAGTGTAACACCCCATTTTGACTTAGGCAACTAAAATGCACCTTGACCTATTTGTATTTTCATCACTTATTAATAGTGGAACAATATTAAACATTGGAACTTCAAATTATGTACAAGTGGACCTACACATATGTGAGTATTATGAATAATTACTCTTTGGTTCATTAATGTTGAATGTTTTATGATTTACTTTTGGCATGCAAGTTTAAACGAAAGATTTTGGTACATGGATACTAGTTTTGGATGCTTTTTTTTAATGTAATTAGTACCATGCACATGATGAATAGCTAGCTAGTTTACATGATTCATTGATGAGTAACATGGCAATCGCATGTTAATGGTTTTATGGCTATGCATGATCTTGTATTGTAAAGTAATCTACATGATGAATGGGCTATGTGATAGCTAGAGAAGTGTGATATTAAAGTGGTCAATGTTGTGGAATTTTAATGAGAATTGGTATGGTAAGAAGAATCATTATATTATTTTTACATTGGTTCAAATTCATTGCTAAGATATATGGTCAAGTGCATGTTTTCTAGGTAGCATTGATTTCCATATTAGATATTCAATGATAGAGCTCTTATAACAAAAAAACCACCATAATATGGTAATTGGCGTGGTGTTGTCCCTATTTTTATCAAGAGGGCTAGATTGTTTATCCTCCAAAACCTGGAATTATGGGAGATTTATGTTAAGACTAATCCTATAGATGTGTGACAATGAGTGATAGTTTCTTGCTAAGGAAGGTGTTGGTGTTTAGATGTGAACAATATTCAAACCCTTTTTCCACATAAATGATCAACCCGAGGGCGTTAGTTATTACAAGAAAACACACACAGTATATGCAAGAGCAATCACATAACCTGTTATTAGATCACAAGCTTAAATCAATGAACACACAGACTACTGTAAAAACAATTAAAATGGGTTACAGAATTAGAAAGGCATTCACAGCAATTAAAGGATTATACTGGAACAGCAGTAAAAAAACCAAACTAAAACATGAAATCAAAGGAAAGAAAGTTAACGCAACACCTGATCAGAAGAGTGGGCCCAACTCTTTGATCAGGGTTGCGGTAAACTCACAAATTACAGATAAAACAACAGAGTGTTGTGTATTCAATTAATTGCAAAATACTTTTGTTACAAAATCTGTATGTACTGTGCTTGCTTAACCCCGATTCACAGCCCGCAGGCCCTCTTTATACAATTGTTCAGTAAATTGCAGATTTCCTCTAACAACTACATATCTACAATTATACAATTCGTTACAACAGCAACCTAGTTGCCAAAAGGAAACCATGAAAAATCTTGAAATAGTTGAGGTGAAACAAATTCTATTGCATTGTAGCAGCAAGTGAAGATAGCGCTTGAAAATAGGAGTTGCTCCATGACTCACGACTGTAATCTTCCTGCTTTTGCCAAATCTGTAAAAATATCGGAGTTAATTTTTGAAAAAGGTAAAAAATCCTTGACTATTACTTCATTAATCAAATATCCCATGTAAGATAAAAGAAAGGGGTTTACCTCGTGTGTTTAAGAACAATAATGATACAAAGAGATAGAAAGGTGGGCGAAAATGGGAGAGAAAAGTATACAAATCCGGTACCCAACATCTCCCCCCAACTAGTCTATCTGCATGTCCTCATGCAGCTCGTCGTCTCCTCAGATCTGGGTTGGACTGACTGTGCCTGGCATGAAGTTGTGTGAGATCATATTCTTCGTCCATTTCTATCCCACGGGGTTTATAACCTTCTGTCAAAAAAACATCCTTCCACCAATCTGGGTCAACATTGTATGCAGGAGTATATTTCTCGGCTGGAAACCAAATAAGGGGAAACTGAAACCTCAGCCCCATCCATCTGACCCCACAGGTCTGAATGCATGCTACAAAATGTGGCATCTTCTCTAGAGCCCATGCAAATTTAGGTGCTCCAAATGGTTCTCGTCCTCTGATGGATGAAGATGACATCATCCACCTCCTTTGACAGCTGTCCAGAGCTTCCTTACGTAACATTGTAATATGTCTCACACAGAGGTAAACACACCATCTCTGGGTTGTCAACATGTGCTCTATATGCCCCTCAATCTATAGAAAGGTAAAATGCTTATTATAAATATTTGTTGACTGGCCATGCTCCTTCCTCATCATTAGCGACCTTGTGACTTGGTTTTCCTCAAACGTATCATAGGCCTTTCTCCATTTAATATAATGATGTAGGAGTCAAAAGATCTTAAATGAATATCCCCCATGATTGGAACAGGTTTAAAATCCTGATCATGCCTTAAGAAGTAATCGTGCATGTAGATCTCGCACATTAAGTGTTGTCCTATGATATCATGATTTTCAAGATACGGAGAAATTGAATGGGGTCTTCAATCTCGTGCCAAATTTCCTTATATATACTCTCAATACAAATGAAAAGAAATTGTTCATGAAGGAATAAGGCATAACTATGTGCAGGAGGTCTACAGGCCATTACCTTTTGTACCAGGGAAAACATCTTCTCCTTATCTGATTACAGCAGTTGCACTTGTTCTTCCAATTCTTCTATTCTAGCCTTTTGTTTAGCTTGCCTCAGTCACGCCTTATCTAGTTGGTCTATGTACCCTGTAATGATCCTGACAGCCTATTCTTGAACCCGCACTGTCTCTTTCGTATTTCCATTTGCAGCAGACTGCCACCTCTGGATATCGGCGGCCAAGAAAAATTCCCTGCCTTCAAACAACTATTCAATCGGACCAGTCTGTGTAGCTGCGGAGGAGACCTCAATTTTTGGGTTTACTGCCCTCCATTTTTAGACTTTTACCTTCTTTTTCAACTGGGAAACTTGCCTCTTCAACTCTCGAACCTCCCTCTTCAATCTCATGGTTTCATTGAACTGCAACTAATATCTTTTCTTGAGAGGTAACCTTCTCTTCTCACACTATTCAATCCATTCATGTTTGACAATAAATTCATTTCCTGGGCCCATAAAAAGCTCAGGAGGTGGTGGAATGCTACCGGTATTATTAGTTGGTTCTTCTATTAGGTCTTTCTGGCTGGGCTCTTTATCTTTAGGGGCATCTTCCTCTACATTTACCTCAGGGAATCCTGTCGTTTGGTCATCATTTCCATCGGCCACTCTGTGTTCTGGTATTTCCACAGGAATCCCATCTTCTTTGCGAGCCTCTAAGTGCTCCAACTGAGATCCAACACTGACTGGGATGATATTGGCCATGTACTTTCCTAGGTTGACAAAATTAAGCACTGGTGGGACAGCTATTTCCTCCATTAATCGTTGGGGTGAGCGAAATCCCCTTGCCCCTCTAGGCATCATGGACTGGAACGGAGAGCGAGGAATAGCTTCATCATCCTTGTTTCCATCTTAGGCCAGACTTCCATGCACTATTACTTCAGTCGGGGTCGACGCTGGTTCTTATGGCACAGCGTCGATTCTGAGGGTTGTTTCCCTTCTGTCCTCCTGCCCTTTTTGCATTATTTCCTCCTCTGTGGTTGATACTGGTTCTTGTGGGACAGTATCGACCTCGCGGGTTATTTCTCTTTTATCATGGATTACTTACTTGTTTCCCTGTTCTAGCTGAATCAGGGGTGGTTCTTGTGTAACAACCCCATTTATTTCAATATCCATATCTTCTTGGGCAGGTGATGTTGTTTCTTGCAAAACATAATCACTTGCCATCCCTCTATTTGACATTCCACTTTCTTGTTCTTCATTAACAAAATTTGATGATTGTATGACAGTTTCAACTTCGTGCACTATATCCATAATCTCTTCATCTATGGGTTCTTCAAGTGAGGCTAGTTCTTGTGTGGCAGCCTTGACTGTGTTACCAATTGTCTCTTCTATGCCCATTTCTTCAGGTTCCTCTTGATCAACCTCTATTTCCACTTCTTCGGGTTCCTCATAATCAACCTCCATTTCCATTTCTTTGGGTTCTTCTTGATCAATTTCCGTTTAATGTTCTTCATCTACCAAACCAACTGGAGAGGCTAGTTCTTCTTCTCTAGCAGCAATAACGGCTGCTATCTCTTCTTCTAAGGATCCACAGATTTTCGCCCAAGAGACTCAAAGTCTGGTTGTTGCATGTATGACCAGTAAACGCACCAATCCATGATTGGAGAGCACTGCCGGCATCCAGCGCGAACGCTGAGTAGATTGTGCCATGTGCTGCAACTGTTTTAATAAAAAGAAGGCATCTTTAAGGAGTGCACCTGAGCCTGTGGAAATTGAAGGTGACTTAAAATCTTAAAATGATATTTAAATAGATTTTTGGCCCGACCCTCGCAAGTTATGTATTTCATTACAAAACCTGTGAATTCGTTCCATGGATACGGTACAGTCTTGAGCTCATATCCTCTGCCCAATTGAACGACACTTTCTCTTGCCTGCAAGAAAAATTCGGGAAACTCTGGGAGAGGAAATCTCTGAGAAAACCATTGTTGCCCTTGCTATCTCAACCCACTAACCTCTGCAATTATTTCTTCTGTGACAGGAATTTCCAATCCTCTGACCCGCGAGCAATATCATCCAAATTAAGCACAAATTCCATTGCAATTCCTCTATCAAAACCCTTCAATCTATCGAAATAGGTATCCCATCCTGCATTGGCAAATATTTTCCATACCTCTGGATTACTGTAGACTGAAACTGTATTTTAGGTTCATGCCACACAGCCAGTCCACCCATATTGTGGGGACTGTAACAACACTCTGGAATAGCAGACCATTGGACAGAATGGTGGATACCAAATTTGGAAAAACAGCATGCTGAAAATGAATTGTGGTAACGGTAAATACGGATGGTAATTCTCGGAAACCAAGAAAAACCATGAAAAATTATGGTAAGTGTAATGAACAGAATGGTAATTATTTCATATGAAATGGAAAGGACGTGTTACGGATCCCAATACATATTTAATGATTATACATAGTATTGATAATGATCGTAGGGTGTACCATACACGGAATGGAAATAATGACTTAATAAATCATCATTACGCCGTCATTAAATTATGATGGCACCCCCCCCCAACTTAAAAGTTTCTGTCTGCGGCATTAATGTCTTCACATGGGATATTTAATTAAATCGGTAAAAGTCACGTGGAGGCATACATGGCAGCCTACCTGGACAGAGTGATGATTGGTAGGATGAAGACACAATAATGATGTGATTGGAGTAACAACAGTACGAGTAGCTGCATTTGGAGTAACAACAGTGTGAGTAACAACATCTGGAGTAACAACAATGCGAGTAGTAGCATCTGGAGTAACAAAAATGCAAGTAACAACATCCGGAGTAACAGTAGTGCGAGTAATAACATCTGAAGTAACAACATGTGGAGTAACAACAGTGTGAGTAACAACATCTGGAGTAACAACATTTGGAGTAATAGCAGTGCGAGTAGCAGCATCCGGAGTAACATCACTGTGAGTAACAAAATTCGGAGTAACAATAATGCTAGTAATAACATCTAGAGTAACAGCAATGCGAGTGCCAACCAAGGAGTAACAACATCGAGTAGCAGCAACTGAGTAACAACATCGTGAGTAGCAGCAACCGAGTAACAGTGTCACGAGTAGCAGCAACCAAGTAACAACATCATGAGTAGCAACAACCAAGTAACAGTATCATGAGTAGCAACAACCGAGTAAAAATATCATGAGTAGCAGCAACTGAGTAACAACATCATGAGTAGCAGCAACCGAGTAACAACATCGCGAGTAGCAGCAACCAAGTAATAGCATCATGAGTAGCAGCAATTGATACTTAGAATTTTTTTTATCTTTAAAACATTACTCCTTAGTAGTAGCTCCTGCAAAAAGACAACAAAATAAATAGAAACAGTGTAATTCTTTATTTTATTTTTTAATATTTAAAATTTCTTATTTTTATTATATATATTACAAGGAGGATGCAGAGGAAGAGTTCTTTGTGCTGGTAACCTTCAAACCAGATTTATCAGAGCGGTGTTTGATAAAATCATCCTTAGAGGTTGGGCAATGGGATAATCTCAGGCGATGTCCATTTGCTATGAAAGAAGCACGTGCATTGTCAATTGTGACTAGCCTGACTGTTCCATTATCAAATACAGCGTCCACCTCGTAAGGTCCCATCCAACGAGTGCAAAGCTTTCCCTTAAAATCCTTAAAATAGGAGTCATAAAGTAATGCCCAGTCTCCCCTATGAAACACCTTGTTTTGATAAACTTATTGTGCCATTTCACTCTCTACTGCTGAATAGAAACAGTCCTCTGGACAGACATTGAGCGGATTTCATCTAGTTCATTGAGCTGGGCCAGTTGGTGTTTCTAGGCATATGACAGATCCAAACCAACTTCAAGAGTCATTCTAAGCATACTGATTTCAAATTATATTGGAAACAATGGGGATTTCCCATAAACCAACTCAAATGGTGAAAACCCAGTTGTGTTCCGCCATGTTGTTCTATATGCCCAGAGAGCTTCAGGCAACTTCTGAGCCCAATCCCGATGATGGTATGCCACAGTTTTTGTCAAGATATTTTCCAATGTCTTGTTTGTGCTTTCTACTTGTCCATTCGCCTGGGGATGATATGGAGATTTCAACCTGTGTTTGACCCCATATTTCTGCATAAGCTTTGCTATCATGTGTGATGTAAATTGTGCTCCTCCATCTGAAACAATCTCTCTTGGAGTACCATAATGAGAAAAAATTTCCTCAAATAGAAAATCTGATACCACCTGCTCTGTTGCTTTTGCAACAACTTTGGCTTCTACCCACTTAGTCACGTAATCTGTGTAGACCAAAATGTGGACCTTTTGCTAGGAAGGTGGGTTGAAGGGTCCAACGAATTTGATAGCCCATTTCTCAAAAGGTTCGAGGACTACTTGTGCCTGTAAAGGCATTTCATCAGCTCAACCGGGCTGCCCCATATGATGGCAACTGTCACACCTCCTGACATAATTATGTGCATCCCGAAAGATAGAAGGCTAGTAATATCCCATTTGTAGCACCTTATGGCATGTTCTTTTGTCTACAAAATTCCCTCCACAAGGTCCATAATGTGAATCCTTCAATACTTCATAAATATCATCCTCAGATACACAACGTCGAATCTGATTATCAGCTCCTATATGAAAAGGTTACCCTGTCATCCAAGAATATCGGGCACTGTGATGAATAATTTTTTGTTGTTCCCTGTATGACAAATGACGAGGCACTTTCCCTATAGCAAGATAGTTAGCAATATCAGCATACCACGGAGGTATAGTAGAAACTGCAAAAATATGCTCATCAGGAAAACTATCTTCTATAGGTGTGCATTTGTCATTGTTATCCATTCTAGATAGGAAATCAGAAACTACATTATCGTTTCCTGGTTTTTCTATTATTGTAATATCAAATTATCGAAGCAATAGAAACCATCTTGTAATACGGCCAGGAGTGATAGGTTTATTCATTAAATACCTAATTGGTGCATGATCAATATGTACAAAAGTAGGATAGCCGGTGATGTAATGTCAAAACTTGTTGATAGCATAAATGACAGCCAAGAATTATTTTTCAGTCACCGTGTAATTCAGTTCAGTAGGAATTAAATTTTTTCTAACACAATAAATTGCATACGGTGGTTTGTCTACTTGTTGTCCTAAAACAGCTCCTACTATTGTCTGAGAAGCATCAGCATGTGTGTGAAATAGTAATGCCCAATCAGGTCCTCGAAGGATTGGAGCTTTGCAAATCGATCCCTTAATTTTCGTGAAAGCTGCTTCACAGTCTTCAGTCCACAAGAATTCTTCATCTTTCGTTAGAAATTGAAAAAGCGGATATGCTATCTTAGCATAAATTTCTATAAAACGTCTATAATAACCAGCACAACCAATAAAGCTACGTACCTGTGTAGGTGTCTTTGGTACTGAGAAGTGTAATATTACCTCTACTTTTGTTGGATCAACTCGAATTCCGACAGTTGAGAATAAATGTCCCAATACTATCCCTTCTTCCCTCATCATATGACATTTGACTCTACTCAAAGATACATGGGTCTACTTACATATTTTGAGTAATTTCTCCAGATTTTCCAATCCCTCTTCAAATGAGTTTCCATATGGAGTAAAAACATCCATATATATTTCAACACTGTCATCGACCAAATCAGAAAAGATTCCTAGAATCTCCCTCCGGAAGGTAGCAGGAGCATTACACGGGCCAAATGGGAGGACCCTGTATGCAAAGGTCCCCTAGGGGCATGTGAAATTTTTTTTATCCTGGTCTTCTGGGGCTATTTGGATCTGTTTATATCCACTGAATTCGTCTAGGAAGGAAAATAACTTCTTCCCAGCCAGGGTGTCTAGGACTTGGTCAATGAATGGCAAAGGGAAATGGTCTTTTTGAGTTGCCTTTTTTATCTCCCTGTAATCTACGTAGATCTGCCACTTACCATTCCTTTAGGAACAATAACTAGCGGGGATACCCATTGGCTATCTGAGATGGGGTAAATGAAACCTACATCCAATAATTTTTGTAATTCTTCTTTGACAATGTTATTTAGAGCAGGATTTATTCTCTGTTGGGGCTGTCTCAGAGGGCGACAATCTTCTTAATATAAATATGATGAGTACATAAGTTAGCAGGGATTCCCTTCATGTCGGTATAATCCCAGGCAAAAGCTTCCTGATGATCTTGAAGGACTTTTAAGAGTTGTTTTATCTGGGATTCAGAAAGATTAGGATTGATATTGAGTGTTTTGCCTAGTTCAATCTCAATTGGAATACCATCATGGGATGAGGTTACAGGAATGCCTTCAATTTCATATTCTGGTTCAATGTTTTCCTGTGTTTCACAGCTCATAGAAAATTCTAAAATTTGACGAGTTGAATTGGAAACAAAATTGGGATCATTAATAAAAGTGTTGATGGCATCGTCCTCAATTTATGTTTTGAATTGTAGGGCTTGCCCAATAGTGAGGATTGGTCTAACTTCTTCATTTTCAGGTTCAGGCTCTTCTATTGGTAGAGGTTTCTGACCAGTTATTAATTTTCAGATGGGCTAGGTTCCGCAGGAGGGTAAAGAGTAAGATTATTTGTAATCGTCCCATTTTATATAATCATACGCCCATATCGGCACCCTATGTAGGCATCTACAGTTGTGAGCCAATGTATTCCCAAGGTCAATGGGTGACCATCAACTAAGGATCTTGCTTGTGATACAAGGAGGTCCACAGGGTAGTGCCATGAATCCACCGAAATAGCCACATCTTCCAATTTCCCTATCGATTTAATTGTAGACCTATCTGCTAGTTCCAAATTAGTAGGGGTTGGCTTAACATTTTCAAGACCTAATGTGTTCATTGTTTCGAAGGTGATGATATTGATGGCGGCGCCCAAACTAGTACATTTGGGATTTCAACCCCATTAATCTATATTGTTAGAATTGGGTTTCCCAGGTCCCCATATTTCACAGGCATGATCTTTCCTAACATGATGTTGGACAGTCTACCCATCACATGAATGGTTAATGGATCCCTAGGTTTCTTCCCTGGTTTCTTAAAGCAATAATCTTTGAGATTTTTTGCATATATAGGTACATCCCTCATGGCTTGTAATAATTCCCCCAAGAAGTCAAACTCCGCCTGAGGGTTTTGTTTGTTCAAGGTCAGTCTTTCAGGATATGGAGGGGAAGTTGAATGACATTGATTAAGAACATATTGGGGAGGTGTCTGATTTGTTATGTTTTTGTCAAATTTATCCCCAACTGTCCTCTGTTCTATGATAATAGGTGAAGTAGGAGCATTTACTACCCGCCCAGATCGTAATTTTATCGCATTAAGTCCTGCGGTAGAAATGCTATAATATGGAAGGTTAAGAGTATATGTTTGTTGGACCCCTTTATTATTAGGATTCAGATTGGGTTGGATAGGAAGCTGGGGTCGAAGGTTTGGGTTACTAGGAGGTACATTGGAGGGCAACTAAAGTTGTTGTTGAGGCATAGATTGAGGAAATTGCACAGTAAGAGAGGGTCCACGCCATTTTTGATTCCACGAAGGATTCGAATTGGTCTGGGGAACCCATTGTTGCCAAGGGGGTTATTGATATTGAGACCACATAGATGAAAACGGTGGAGACAGGGGACCCATATTAAAATTATTAAAAAACTAGGATGGGTCCTAAAACATACCTGGATTCATAGCCGGTGGTCGAGGTTTCCATGGCTTTTTCGGCCCCATGAAGTACAGTTGGTCTACCACATTTTCTTCACTTGCCCCATAAAAACTGCCTTCAATCCAAGCAAGGAAGGGCACGAGCTAGTCGCATGAGTCTATTCACAGATAGTGCAAGCTTCCACTATGTTTAATGGGCATTCATTCAAGGGATGCTTCTTTCTACACTGTGGGCATAATATAGCCATATTCTTCTCTAACTCTATCTGTTTCTTTTTTTCTTGCAGAGTTTCCATCTGGGCGGATAATGTGCTCAGGATATTATTCCTTATATTATCCAGTGAGTTTCCAATTTCTGCCTTTGTAACCCCTCCACCAGAAGTCTTCAATGACCAAATTCCTTTTCCGCTCCTTGCAGCCCTCGTGAACACTGAATGAAATAGTCGCAGATTGTGTCGAAGTCTTCTTTTGAAATATCTCCCTTTCCTACTATGTTCATAAGTTGCAAAGAATATTCCCTAAGCGCATGGAGAAGAATGACCTTCATAATATCCTTATCCAGGTCGCTATGGCATGATCTCTATAATATATATTTGAATCATTCCACACAGTCTTCCATGTTCTCATCCTCTCTTTGTACAAACTTAAAGATTTCCTCCTTAATGTTGTTAGGGTCCCATGATTTGGCTGATTGGAAAACCAAATGACAGTGTAACATCAAACCAATCTTTGGAGCCCAAGGACCTAGCCTTCCTGGACTCATAGAGGGCTCTCTCTATTTGTGTAAGGGATATCTGTGTGTTTGCTTCTTGTGTTTCTAATTTTAGGCTAGTTATGAAGTAGGTTTTTGGTTTTGTTTTTAGGTTTGAGGGATGAACTGATCAAATACTAACATAGGTAAAAAGATGTCAGATTAACTGGGCTATGGGGTCGAAAAGGTCAAGAAAGCTTCAGATGGTGATACAAGGTTGTCGAAGGGCCGATTTGATTCGAGGTAAAATGGATCTTTGGGTAAAATGGAGTGAGATGGACATTAAATTTGTGAAGAATGAAGGATTTAAAACATAAATAGTTTAATAGCTGACATAAACATGGTAGGGATAACCATTAATCATGAGAAATGTAACTATAAACTGATCAATGCATATAAATAAACTTTCAAGCAATACATAGAGATATATGACTCTCTAACTTTGGGAAATTGCTATCAGACTTTGGGGAAATACATTTAAGACAAACAAACAACTCAAATCACTATGAGGAAACACCTAAGCATAGTATTTCAAGCTATTGGGCACTTTGAAAGCAAGATTGCATAGTTTTAGGCAAAGGGCAAGATCAGTACAAGACCTCCTTGGTTCAATAAATGACAATCTAACAATCAAAGAGAGGTTTTAGAGGTGGAGCTATGACTAGCCATGAGTAAGCAGGGCATACCGTGAATCATACTTGGCATGCATAAAACCATAAATGAAACAAGCAAACAATTTCTTCAATTATCAAAGAGCAATCAAGGATTCTTTGATATGACTAAGAAGGAAGAAAACATAGAAGCTATAAAGAAACAGGAAACTAAGGTGCCTCCAAGGGCATGTCTCAAATCTATTATCTACTATCTTATAGCAAGCAAGAACATGTAATTATGGATGAAAACTAAGAAGCATAACAGAGAGGGACATTATACCATTTTACCAAGTCAAGGAATCCAACAACAGACCTCCTTCATCATCTAAAAACATTCAAGAAACTATCCAATGCATGAGACAAGTGTTTCTTCCAAGCTTGTATAACCATATATTGCTTCTATTCATCAAATTCGGCCTTGTTTACAATGAATTCTCATGGAATATATAGGCCAAGATGAGGGAAAACCTCCTAGTGCAACTTGCAATCTCATTGGCCTATCAAAAATATCTGATTTTGTCCTTGAGGCTTTGCAAAGCCCAAGGCAAAAAATATCTAATAAAATATCTCAAAAATGCTAAAAAAGGAAAATATATTGACTTTTCATAACAAAAATAGCTAAACGCACATGAGGAAAAGTCACTTTAGAAAGGTACATTTTTCACAAAAAATACTTAAGAAATATATCAGCAGAAAGTCCTTTGTCTTGCCGGTAACTTTTGGAGGCCTTCCCGATGTCAAAACGAGGCCCGTGACAGCTCGTTGGAAAGATCTGAATGTCTATTTTCTGAAAATTCTTATTTTTCTCCAAAATAATCACTATAATTCCATCAAAAGATGACCTGTGTGTAAAAAACCCAAAAAATAAACCTTGCTGATAAACGGGGCAGAGTGTGGAAAAAGTGAGTATTTTTCGCCATTTTGGGGGAGAAAATTATCTTCAATTGATCTAAAAATCACTGAGTATATGCCCCTAAAACTATGGCATCCAATGATATCATTTTCATCCTTTGAGGATGCCCCAAAAATAAATGGCGATTCCCATGAGTTTTAGCCAAAAACCCAAAAATGACAAAAAACCAAAATTTGTTGAATTTCGCCCAATTTTGGCGAGCATGACCCTCAAGGGTTTTCAGAAACATGTTGTGAAGATGAGGCCAAAATTTGGATCTTTGAGGTGTCTTTCTTCAATTTTGGTGTCGGGCGCCTCCTTTGAGCTTCCTTGAGTTTTTCCTGTGTGGCCTTCAATTTCTGCCAGGCGAACTGATTGAGCTTCTTATAGTGCCCGGTCATCCTCCATTGAAGGTCCAAATCTCTATTGGCCTTCTCCAAATTCTTTTCCAAGTGATAATTTACCCTCTTGATCCATGCTTTTCGATTGTTCTCTATCTCTTGGGTGAACAAAGTAGTGAGAGGAATAGATTGGAGAAGGGCAGCTTCTTCCTCCTTTTGTTTCTCAAGGGCTCTTTTGAGTCCCATGGTCCTTGGCCTCTTTCTTCTGGGCTGATCTTCATCTTCTCTATCAGTGAACTCGCCCATGAGTTCTTCCAATCTAACTTGCGCCTTGGAGGCCTCTTTTTTGTATTTGATGGCCCGTGTCTCATATACTGCCATGTGGACACTCATCTGTTTATTTTGAATTTGCAAAAAGTGATTGAAGTTTCTAGCCCTCTCTAGATCTTCCCTCAAAGCATCAATTTGGCTTTCTCTATTGATCAGGAGAGTCTCTAGGATTCAGGCCTCATTGTCGCTATCATCACTTTGGATTTGAATTATGTCGAAGTCCCTCTCCTTTTCATGGTTGCTTTCTTCTTTCTCCTTTCCCTTACTTTGGGTGGCCTTCTTAGTCTTCCTCGTCTTGGGTATTTTGACAATGGGCTGCTTGGGAAATTTCCCCTTACTTCGGAGGGCCCTAGTAACATTTGGAGTTATAGTTTTAGGCACCCTTTTCCTTGATGTCTGGGGCTTGGCCACTTTTGGAGAGGAAAGCATGGCCCCTTGCCTAGGAGAGGCAGCTAGCGCATGCTCTATTGGCTCTTTTCTCTTGTTACTTTCCTCATCATTCTTGCCACTGTTTTGAGTTTGTTCATAGCGCTGCCCTTCATCACTTTGCTGCATATTATCACTGTGATGCTCTTTACTTTGCTGCCTTTCCTCACTGTGATCTTTTTCACTTTGTTTCCCTTCTTCCCCTTGTTGCCCTGCTTCATCATCATGCTACTATTGTTCATCTTTATTTTGCTTCTCATCATCATGCTCTTCTTCATCATGCCCTTCTTCCCCTTGCTGCCCTTCTTCACTGTGATCTTTTTCACTTTGCTACCCTTCTTCCCCTTGTTGTTCCTCCTCTTCATCATGCTGCTATTTATCATGTTCTTCTTCCCCTTGTTGCTCTGCCTCACTATGCTCTTCTTCCCCTTGTTGCCCTGTTTCATCATGTTGTTGTTCATCTTGCTCTTCTTGCTCATGTTCTTCTTCCTCATCATGCTCTTCTTCTTGTTCAATGGGAAATTTGAGCTTCTTGGGAATGGGCTTGCTTGAAGAAGGCGAAGGATGGTGAGTGGAAGGTGAAGGAGATGTATGGAATGAAGGAACAGTGGAGAAATATGGATGTGCAATGAAAGTATCCCAAGATATTTCCTTCTTCTCAAGGTGATGAAGAATGATAACCTTGATGAGGGAATGATGGAAGAGGCAAGCTGTCTCCTGAGAAGGAGGTATTTTCTGAACAGTGGAGGCCATTTTTTCAATACTTCTATGGAGGAAGAAAGGGAGATTTAATAATTTGGCTCTTGTGAAATGCATGAGAAATCGGACATGGTAAGCAGAGACTCGGGATAATCTTCCCTCGCAAGTGAAGTATTTCATGATTATCTTCATGAGGGGGGCATAACTAGTCAACAGATATGAGAAGGGAAAGATGGATGGACATGTATCTCTATGCTTAGGCTTCAAAAAGGGCTTGTACTATTCTGAGTCTAGGTGGCTCTGTTTAAACCACTTCTCTCCGACATAAGGGATTTTGGTGACCTTGGAAATGGATCTAGGAGAAAACTTGAAATCCAAGCCTGCCAGCTGAAAGTGTTTCCCTTGAAATCTCAAAGCACAAATATGTGTCAAAGGGGAATAGCTTTTCACCTCCTGCACCCTTTGACAAAACTCTACACATCCAACCTCATTAAAGTTAAACAGGACTGATGGATGAGCATTTACCTCTTCAGTTGAAACACGCTCAAACCTCCTATGAATGCCACTCCTACTGTCTTGCCTGGGAGACATTTTGTTTTGAATATTCTTTGCTGACTGACAAAAAAATTTTGTCCCAAATGGTCCTTGAAATGGCTTCTCAAGAACACACCTGTCCTCCTTATAAGTCACTATTTAACCCTCTTTGATGCCTAACAACAAGTATTTTTCAAATGAAACAAAATCAACTTATAACTGTGCTTGGGAAAATAACTCTGAAAAGATATGTTTGTGGTTTATTGGTGAAGAGAGAATATATTGTGTTTTGACAAAAAAAAAAACACCCTTCCCCCAAACAAAACTCCTCTGTTGTTCATTGGTTTCTATACAAAGGTAGACAAAACACCCTTGAGTTGTCTTGAGAAACATTTCAATCACAGACTTTGATTTTTGGACTATGGAGGCTACACAAAGTTTGATTTTTCATAACACAAGAAGGAAGTCTTTAAAAATGACAAGATTTCACCTTACAAACATTTCTTTCTTCTGAGTTTTAGAAGACAAGGTTTTCTCTCTTATATTAACCCTGTTAGGACACTTTCCAGCAATTTGAAACCTCTACAACTCTGTTTTTTTGTCTTGTAATTTGTGTATGGTTTTCACTGTTCTCAACAATATTTAAGGCCCTTTAAAACTGATAAAAACACCCACCCTTTAATCACTGTTTTTGTCTTGTGCTCTTTATATGACAAACTGTTTCTTTAAAGCCACTGTTAAGACACTGTTCAAATTGATTTGAGACCCCCTAAACACAAAAATACTTTTCTCCCGTTTTAAAAAAACTCTGTCTCATATACCACTATCTATCTCATGGTTTTTAGATGATGAAGTGTTTTCAAAAGCACTATTCCTCCTTATGGAAAAACATGGCAAACTCCCCTTTCAAATTTTGAATTTTGCCAAGAGGGATTGGAGAATACCTTGAAGATTTTTCACGGGCCTTTGTTGATCATTAGGCAGCTCCAAAGATGTTTGTTTGAGGGCCTTTGAGTGAGCGGCACGTTCATAGGAAAGAGCGTCGCACAGTGTAGAAGGTTGGGTCGGCCTTCGGGTAGTGGTTGAACACTCGCACAGGCGCGCCGCACATCAATAGAAACTCAGTGCAAGTGCGCTCACAGGTGCGCCGCACACTTTTCCAGGCGCGCCGCGCAGGCTTGAAGCCTCAAACTTTTGAAAGTCTTCCTAAAATCTCTTGATTTCTCCAGTGAACAGCTAAAGACCTTTCTTTCGTGGTTTTTCAAATGCATAATGGGTTGCTTCAACGGTCTCTCCACCTCTTATATGAAATAAAAATCAAATTTCCTCATATTATGCTTTAGAGGGTTTATGTGTTTGAAAAGGCCTTTTGTTTTGTCAAAACATGAAACACTGTCTTTGCAATTTTATCATTTTTAAAAAATTATAAAGACTCATCTTCGTTCAAGTCATTTTACAAGATGTTGTGGTCGACCTTTGAATGACACCATAGTGATGGTTCTCGTTGAAGTAAAAAGGCTTCTTTAAGAAACAACAAACCCCTTCTAGTGCCTTTTCACTGTTTCTCATTAAAGAAGAAACTCTGTCACTTTTTGCCTATTTCTAACCCTTAAAGGAAAAACCTTGCTCAAAGACATATCAATTATTTGTGAGGCATCCTTTTCCATATCTTGGAAGGAGATAAATCACCACTCTAAAACCTACTTTGACAATTTCTTCTCTCCTGGTGTTTTGATGATTATCATGCCCACGGTGAAATTGATCAAACTCTCAGGTGCCCTTTGAGATTTTATTTTGACTGTGGGTGAAGAACCTCATTTGCATCCACCCATGGCTTTAAATATATCTGTTCATCAAGGAAAAAGGGCTTTAGAGACCCTCAATGCAATCATATGGAACAGCAAGGCTTTTTCACATGTTTCATAAAAAGGCCTTTGACTGTGATAGTGATATGGCTTGATTCTTTGAATGTTGTCTTGAATTTGAATCATGGTGTCACATCCTTTTCTTCACATTGATGAGCTTGTCCAAGCTTTTTTCACTTTAGCTTCAGATTTCCTTTGAAGGAGATCTCTGATAGAAGAAAAAACCAAACCTCTTTGATTATCATAGTACCACTGCTTTGCCATCTGCTTAACAACATTTCTCCATTCATCATCATCCAATTGTTTCCCACTGCACTTAAACTCTGCCTTTCAATCAGTGAAACCATATAATCAATCTTTGAAACATCACTGTTGTGTTAGTGGTTTCACCTATTGGAGAAAAAAGGTGTAAAACAAGTTTTTAAGGCTATTTGTAGCATTGTTAGCCTTGTGCCCTTAAATGAGGCTACACCTCTGCTCCTGCCCCTCTGCTTATTAAATGAAGGAGGTCGTAACCAATGACCTAACCATATTCTCATACTTGGAGGAGGTTTTTCACAGTCATCCAACCCTCTGCTCATGTTGGGAGGAGGTTTTGCACAGTCATACAACCCTCTGCTCATGTTTGGAGGAGGTTTTCACAATCATGCTATTTCATCTCTTTGTTAAACTATGTCATATTTCCTTGTAGTGCCTATTCATAGTTAAGTAAATAAGAGTGAAAATTTGACAAAATGCCATGAGGGGCATGCTCTGAGATGTGTATTTCTGTTTGACAGAATACCCTTATGAATCTTCAGAAAACAGGAGCAACCCTGACCTATGTTTGCAGAGTAATACTTGCTAGTCATAGGTCACTAACCTTTTGCCTATGTTTGCAGGAGTTCATTGAAATACCTCTCTGTCTAGTACTTGCATCCCAGGCTCAAAACCACATGAGAAGCGGTTGTCTTCTCATGTTAAGTTTAATAATGTCTTCTGGAACACTGGTACACTTCTACTTTTGAAAAAGACATTGAAACACTGTAAATCCACCTAATATCAGTTTGACTTGTGGCATATGCACTGTTGAGACATCAAGGCTTGTTAGTGGCGCGACTTAAGGGTGTATCAAGCTTTATTTGCAGAATAGGAAGGTCATCTTGGACTGGTTGATATTAGACAGAGGTTCTTTTGGCTTTAGGATAGTTTGCCAAGGTAAGATCGCCTAAAGTGCCACTACCTAACTTAGAGGAGACTTTTTGGATAGATTTGGAGTATTCTCTTTGGAGCTGATGGACAAGTTTGTAGGACTGAGACTAGATAGAGCTTGACAATTAGGTTTTTTCTCATCATAGGATGATTGAAAAGGTAGGAGGGAAAAATGTTTAGGGGTGTTTTCTAGCTGACAAATTTGACAAATTTGAGATCAGCTGCTAGAAAACTTGGCTTTGAAAACTAGTCTTCATCAATAGGTGAAAAATATTGATGACTAACAAATGTCACGGGATTTACAATAATCTTGGTATTCCTCCAAAAAGGCTTCTTTCATCCCTTCCCATGAGGTAATAGTTCTCCCTCCTAAACCCATGAACCATTGCAGGGCTGTCCCTTTTAGGGTAGCGGGGAATATTTATAGTTTCTGAGCATCAAAGATATAATCATACCCTCGACAAACAATGTCGAATTCGAAGGGGAATGTATCAGGGTCTTTCGAAGAAAGCCTGTGAAAATAAGGTAAAGTTGTTAAAGGGATGGGCTTCATCGGTGCATCACCTATAATGTTTCCAATTTGAAAATCAATAGAAGAACTTACAGGTGCCATAAATATCCTCCAATACTCACCTGGGATTTCAACTGGTTCTATGTAATGTTCCGAAATGGAAATCAACAACTTTTTCACCACTGAAATGTTCCTTTGTCGGAAATATGAACAAGGCTATGTCAGAGATTGACTGAGAGGGCTTTTACCAGTTATTTCACCTCTAAAGAGAGGATGAGAACTGGAGGCTATCTGGCCCTTCCTCAGACTCTGCCTATAGCTATGCAAATATTTCTTCCTCAGGAAGATATTGCTCAAGGGAATGAGCTATAGCAATATGCAAAACATAAGCATGAAGAGAACTTGCTCAAACTTCTGAAAATGACGGAGAACTCATAGCCATCTTATTGAAATAATAGTAGCTACAAATGTATACAAAATCTTGAGGGAAATGATGCTCAAGATGAACAATAGAAATCCTCAAGGCTGAAGTACAATAACCGTGAGATAAACACAGCTACACAAGTGAACCCCAGCTATGACTGCGCAGTAACATGGAGACACTGCAACATGTAAAATGGTAATAAAATGATATTACAATAATAGCTCAAGAAATGAGGGGGAGCATGCTCTCAACCCCTGAAAACACTACTATAACACTAATACACAATCCTTAGAAGGATTGGCTGCAATACATGTATAAAATATGAAAATACAATAATGCTGGAGTTGTTGGGTAGCTGCAGCAACTCAAAATATACAATAGTAGGAGGAGAATGAATATGGCCTGAAACTGAAACAACCTCCTCCAATGGATTCCTTGAGTGCAAGGCTGATCGCGGCACAAGAAATATCTTCCTCCAAAATGGTGGAGCAAACCCCCACTGCAGACAAACTCTGAGATAACGCAGTCTATGGAAGGGACTGCGCTAATGAAGGTGGGAGAAGCTTCGCCTTCTGCCAAAATATGCAAATCAGCTCTAGAAACCCTCCTTGCTGATCCTCCCAAAGAATAGGAACTCCTTCCTATGAGAAATGATCCAAGGAATGGTGTTGTGGAATCTCCTCCACAGCAACACCTCCAACACAACCCAGTGACTACGTTGTAGATGAAGAAGTGGCTATGGCCAAATGCCTGAATATGGAGAAATGAAGAGCAATCCTCCTTGAGCTACTCAAGAGAGGAGAGGAACTCCTAAATAGGAATCCCTCGTGCCAAAGGCACTGCAATTCAATTGAACTGCTGGAGATTGCAAATAGACTCTAAGTCCAAATCTTCAATGATGATCTCTATGGCTGCCTCATCCTCCTTATATGCAAAATGATGTCTCTATGCCATGGACCCCACCTAATTAGGGTTTCCTTTCTCTAGAAGTTTCCTCCCTTTCTAACTACACTGACTTCCCAAGCAAGCTACACCCTCTCAAGCTACACTGTTGACTTGGTCAACATGGCCTCATCCTCATGTGTTTGCCCCCTTTTCATACTAGGAGGTGCAAAAATGGCTACTCTATGGATCCCTTCCCACTTCATGTGGAATTTTATTTATGCAAATGGGTCTCCTCACCCATTTTATTTATCTCCTAGATAATATGAGCAAAATTTAATGTTCCAATTTATTTGCAAAAATTTGGAACATTATAGTCCTCCCCTCCCAAAGATTGCTTACCCTCAAGCAAGTGAAAGGATAGACTGTGTCTTCTTCTCCTATGCCTGTAGCATCCCTATATGATGATCTCCTCCAAGTGCAGTGATGCTATCGAATCAATCTGATCCTCCACAATGCTCCTCCTTAGCATGCAAGTAGCGGTCAAGCCCTCATCATGTAAGGTATAATGCTCAAGAGGATAGCAAGTGGTGTCCAGAGGTCCCTCCTTGAGGAATGAAGTCTGAAATATAATGGGAATTATCTCTCCCATATTGTCCATCCACCCCCAAGCTATGTACCATGCAAATTGAGTCACCTCCCAACTAGGCAACTCAGAAAAATTGTCATCCACTTTTGGCTCTAGCAAAGAAGGTGGGCTGAAAATCTGCACATGGTAGACCATATATTCTACCCCACTCTGTCCATCTCTCCACTTAAGATAAGTGTAGAGTGTCTGCTGATCCTGGGCTGCAATAATGTTGCCATCAAGTGGAAAGAAGAAGGTTGGACCTCCCAAGGTCTCTCCCCCAATGCTGCAAGACATGCTGGCCCAAACATCTCCATATGTGATGAGTCGGGAATCATCCTCATATGGTCTCATACCCATCATATGGATCACCCCATAATAAAAAATTGTTGCTGCTGTAGTGGCCATACCATTTCTCATGTTCCCATCAGAACATGCAATGCAAAATATTTGAGGGACTCCTCCCTCAGTGGACACATCCATCCTATGTGTCTCCTTCTCAATCCTACTCCTCATAAAGGCATGAACAATAGAATCATAGGGAGCAAATAGGTGCATCATGCTTGCTGCCATGTGTAACAAATGAGAAGGACAATGGTCCCTAAAGTGAAACCAGTGCAGCTTAGTGCTCCACTACCATAAAGACTGATAAAAATTGTGGTTGCTCAACCACCAGTGTGTTGCATCAAAATCCTCACAAGCTTGGGGAAGGTAAATGATATCTGCTGAAAATTGAGCATGTCCTCCATGATCTCTATCCTCCCCAAGTCCTCTAAGATAATGGCCATTAGCCATGCTTATGGCCCCCACTAAACCATGAGGTCTAGCAAAATGTATGCTCCTCCTTGGAGCATTCTCCTGCATGTGTATGGTTAAGGGATGCATACATATATCATACAAATGATCATGTGAAAAGTGATGTACACCCTTACCATGTTATCTACTCATATCAATTGAGGGACTCGTAGATGAATCTCCTCTCATCCATACAGGAAAAAGGGGTGGTTGTGTTGATTCCCCCATCTCCATATGGTTGGTGCATCTCCTCCTATGTTGATCATCAGATGTCCTGCAAGTGAAAGAATCATTGGAATATCCCACCAATAGCCGAGAGTTCCAATGCAAATCTATCCTCCATAATGACAGCGCAGGTAGTTCCTCATGAATAACATCTGTCATATGGTTGTCCTCCTCCTTGACATATCCTACACCCAAGTCACAAATTGGAAAGTTGCTATCCTTCCTATGTTGCTTCTGCCACAACGCAGAATCTGCAATGAGAGTAGGTGTAGATTAGGTTGAGGAAATGTATCCCTCCATCATGATTCTATCCAAAACTCCCACTACTATCTCAAGCTCTCCGAAGGCTCCCACCTCTATAGAATCAATGAGTGGTGCCTCCAAGTGTGAAGCAACCATCCTCCTCTGCTGACCTAGTGGCCCCCTGGGTGAAATGCCTCCATGTGGTGAGACATCTCCATCAAGAGAAGACTGAACATATGGATGAACACTTATGTCCATGCCCTGACTGCGCAATCCAGCCTCCCTCCTTGGTGCAATAACCTCCAAAAATGGATATGGGTGAGTACTCCTCAACTCATGCTACTGGTTCTTCTCCCCATCTCCTCCTTGTGACTCCATGGTTTCACACCTCTCCAATAATGGCTGAATTGTGCCTTGATCTCCACACATGAGATCTTGGGGATATTCCTGCAAAGTTGCAAGGGTCCCTCTCTTTGGAGCATGAGCTCCTCTCCTCTCTGCCTGAGATTCTAGATATGCTCTATAGATGACAGCGCTGCTGCCCCCAACCTTCTCCACATGAATGGGCAGCCTCCCAGCAATTGGATCCTATTTAAACAAAGAGACCCCCATGCTTCCTTGCTCCAAGATGTGAGATGAAAGTTCCTTCTCCAGCAAGTTTTGGTTCAGATTTTGGGCCTCCTCCACTGTTTTCTGAAGAGGCATTGCATTTTCATGCAAGGGTTTTGTTTGGTTTTCTTTGTGTAAACCCATCATGCGTGTCTCATGAATCCTCCCATCAAATATCTTCACTAATGCCTTAGTGAAATTTGCATAAGATTTAATGTCATTATTCTTCAAAGGAAAGGATTCAAAGATCCACCAATCATAGGCCTTACCTCTCATATGCAGCGCTGCAACTTGGGTAGCTTGACTTTCCGAAATTTGGTGCTGTTGCAAAAAGATGTCTAATTCCTCCACCCAAGCTTTGGCTGAACCGGCAAGTGAACCATCAAAATATGATAGATAGGATCTACCATGTTGCCTTCTCTCCTTGGTCACTCCTCCTTCTTCTTCCATCTCCCTTGTGGGACTGCTGGGACTATGACTGCGCTGAACCTCATAGTGTGTGGTTGAATGCTCCCACCCACTATGTACAAATCTAGAGTCTGCTTTAGGATCAAATCCTCTCAGGGATTCTTCATCTATTTCCCTCCTAATCTCCTTGAGATCTTCATGAATGCTCTGTGTAGATTTAGGAAGAGGCATTGTAATCTTATCCCCTTTTCCTCCACCAGAAAATGGAGTCTTTTTCTTGCTCAAAATTTTGTCTCTTTCTTGGTGAGAATAGGAAGTGTAGGGTCCTTCCTCCTCTCTTTCTTCTTTCTCCTCAACCTCCTTGGAGAGGTTCTTTCCGGATCTAAAAATTGATAAGAACAAGCTCATTGTTAGAAAATTAAATATTACAGAGCAATGCAACACATAAAATATGCGGAAAATAAAAGCACACAAAACACATAAAACTAGAGAGACACAAATATACGTGGTTCACCCAGTTTGGGCTACGTCCACCCCAAACAGCCAGTCCTTCCTTTCTATTATCCAGCAAAAATGAAGAGACAAAACCTACAACAGATCCGTTGTAATATCCTATGTTCTCTCTCACAGTGTCCCTCTCTGTTTCTCGCTCCGAGAATACACATACAATACACAGCCGCAATACAATGCCCTCATAAAAGCGAGGGGTTGCCTTCTAGGACAAAAAACCCTAATCTAAACATAACTTCTACCGTCAGATCATTTGCCTAATGAATGGTCCATATTGACTAGAAATTACTATACTTTTACAAGGCAATTTTACATCTGTTTTTAGCTTCGGGGGCGCTGCCCCCGAAAACCCCACGGGGAGCTCGATGGCCTTACCGGGACCCCCCACGGTAGTGATTAATTACGAGCAGCGTTGCCGCCCCTTTTAAGGTACAGGGGTCCAATTCTGTGATACAAAGTAAATAAGATAATCAGGCTCCACACCCAACAATCTCCCACTTGGAGATTGATTGTAGCAACTCCACTGCTGCTTCATTTGCTGGAAAATGACTCCTCTTTAGACCTGGTTGTTTCTCATCTTCATCGTCATCCTTGAAGACCAATTGAAACTAAGCATGTTCTCAGTTTCTCCCTGGTTACAACTTTTGTTAGCATATCTGCAGGATTCTGGCTAGTGTGTATCTTTTCCAGCTTCAACTCTCCATCTTCCAATACTGACCGTATGAAATGGTACTTGAGATGTATGTGTTTAGTCTTGGAATGAAATGTTGAGTTCTTTGCAAGATGAATATCACTTTGGCTATCACTGTATAGTGTGCCCATATCATGCTTCTTACCCAATTCATCCATAAACCTTTGTAACCAAATCATTTCTTTACTAGCCTCTGTAGCAGCAACATACTCGGCTTCTGTTGTTGAAAGTGCAACAACACTTTGGATTTTTGAAACCCAACTGACAGCTGTTCCACCTACAGTAAATACATATCTTGTAGTGCTCCTCCTTTTATCTCTGTCACCTACCATATCTGCATCAACATATCCCTGTAGAGCAATGTTTGAACCACCAAAGCATAATGCTTGATTTGTGGTACCTCTCAAATATTTGAGAATCCATTTTACTGCCATCCAATGTTCTTTTCCTGGATTGTTCATGTACCTGCTTACAACTCCCACTGCATGTGCAATATCAAGCCTTGTGTAGACCATTGCATACATTAAGCTTCCAACTACAGATGCATATGGAACTTTAGACATATAATCCATGTCTTCTTGGGTCTTTGGGCACATCTCCTTACTAAGTTTGAAATGGCTAGCAAAAGGTGTACTAACTGGTTTTGCATTCCGCATATTAAATCTTTTCAACAACTTTTCTATGTACTCATTCTGAGACAGTGTTAATTTGCGATTTTTCCTGTCTCTAGTTATCCTCATACCAAGGATTTGTTTTGCAGCTCCCAAATCCTTCATTGCAAATGAATTTTCCAATTTTCTTTTGAGTACATTTATTTCCTGCATGTTAGATCCTGCAACAAGCATGTCATCTACATACAATAACAATATAATATAGCTGCCATCATTTTGCCTTTTTAGATAAACACAATGATCAGAGTGACATCTAGTATAACCTTGTTCATACATAAACTTGTCAAATTTTAGATACCACTGCCTTGGAGCCTGTTTTAAGCCATGCAAGCTCTTCTTTAACCTGCACACCAATTTTTCTTTCCCTTTGACCTCATATCCTTCTGGTTGTTGCATGTATATCTCTTCCTCCAAATCTCCATGGAGAAATGTTGTCTTTACATCTAACTGTTCAAGATGTAAATCTTCCATTGCTACAAGACTTAAAATAGTTCTGATTGAATTCATTTTAACAACAGGAGAAAATATTTCATCAAAATCAATACCTTTCTTCTGTGCAAACCCCTTCACCACAAGTCTAGCTTTGTACCTCTGTTTTCCTCCATCTTCTTCCTTTAGCCTGTAAACCCATTTATTCTACAATGTAGTTTTACCTACAGGCAACTTGACTAAGTCCCAAGTCTGGTTATGCATTAAGGAGTCCATCTCTTCTTCCATGGCTAGCTCCCACTTCTTCCTACTTTCAACCTGCATTGCTTCTTCATAACATTCAGGTTCACCAGAATCAGTCAGCAATAAATAATATAATGAAGGAGAGTATCGTTCAGGGGTTCTACTTATCCTGGTAGATCTTCTAACACCACTTTCAGGTGTTTGAGGTGCCTGTTGCTGTTGTGGTGGTTGCTGCTGCTGTGGTTGTTGATTATTATTATTTTCAGGCACCTTTACTTTTTCAATTATCTCATCAAGAACCGTGTATTCCTTGCTTTCTTTTTCCTGTTTCTTTTCCTGCAACTGATTCTTATACAATACCTTTTCATTGAATATTACATCTCTACTCCTAATGATTTTGTGATTTTCATAATCATATAAGAGATAACTAAAATCATTAACACCATATCCAATAAAGGTACATTTCTTTGATTTTGCCTCAAGCTTTGTTCTATTTTCTTTATTAATATGGACAAAGGCCTCACAACCAAAAGGCTTTAAAAAGAGTAGTTTACCTTTTTACCTGTCCATGCTTCCTCTGGAATACCACCATCCAAGGAACTTGAAGGCCCTTTGTTTATTAGATAAACAACAGTATCTACAGCATCTGCCCAAAATTGTAAAGGCAATCCCGCATGCAATCTCATGCACCTTGCACGCTCCATGATTTTTCTATTCATCCTTTCTGACACACCATTTTCTTGTGGTGTTCTTGGAACTGTCTTCTCTCTACGAATTCCATGCTCTGAACAGTACCTATCAAACTCTTTGCTGCAATATTCACCTCCATTATCTTATTTGAGACACTTCAACTTCTTTCCTGTCTCAATCTCAACCAAAGCTTTCTATTTCTTGAAAGTATCAAATACATCAGATTTATTATGAATACAATAAATCCATGTTTTTCTAGTTGCATCATCAATAAAAGTAACATAATAACGAGAGCCACCGAGAGATGATACCTGAGCAGGTCCCCATACATCTGTATGCACAAGCTCCAATTTTTCGCTCTTCTTTTCTTTCCCAACTCTGAGAAATCTGACTCTATTTTGTTTTCCATAAATGCAATTCTCACAGAAATCCAAATCAACATTCTTCAAACCTGGCAACAAATTTCTTGAGTGAAGAATCTTCATTCCCTTCTCACTCATGTGTCCGAGCCTATGATGCCATAGTGCTGCATCTTCTCCTTTGGAAGTTAAAGCATTAACAGAGTTAGATATACCATTGCATAAATACAATGTACCAACCTTTTCACCTTTTGCTATTACCAGTGCTCCTTTGGTGACCTTCCAAGTTTTATTTGTGAAAGTTGTCACACAACCTTCACTGCCTAATTTCCCCATTGAAATCAGATTTTTCTTCAGATCTGGAACATGCCTTACCTCCTTTAGTAGCCATTAGTTTCCATTCTGTTGTTTTACAAGAACTTTACCCATTCCAACAATTTTACGGGGTTTATCATCACCCAAATGAACTTGTCCAAAATCTCCTTGAACATAGTCATGAAAATATTTCTTATCAGGTGTGGCATGGAATGAAGCCCCTGAATCTACAACCCAAGAATCAGTAACATTTTCAAAAGAAAGAATCAAAGCGTCTTGTAACACATCACCTGTCACATTTGCTTCATGATTGTTTTCTTGCTGTGTGTCTCCTTCTTTTCCCTTCCGAGATCTACAATCTTTCTTTAGGTGTCCTTTCTTTCCGCAATTCCAGCACACTATCCCTGATTTGGACTTGGATCTTCCTTTCCTTGATTTACTGCGATATCCCGATCTCTTTCCTCTTTCCATTCTTCTTCCCCTAGACTCTGCAATCAAAGCATTACCTGATGTCTCATCGGAGCTTTTCCATTGCATTTCATCGCTAAGGATAGCACCAACAACATCATCAAACTTTAAAGTACTAGATCCAGAGACAGAGTTACTAATGGCCATTAATAAACCATTCCAACTCTCTGGCAATGAGCACAAGAATAACAGAGCTCTAACTTCATCATCAAATTTTACCCCTACAGAACTTAACTAACTGGTAACTGTATTAAATTCATTTAAATGGTCTGCAACAGATCCACCTTCTGACATCTTCATATTAAATAGTCGTTTCATAAGAAATACCTTGTTTGAGGCCGAGGGTTTTTTATATAGTTTCGCCAATGTCTGCATCAAACCCTCTATTGTTGTTTCCTTCTAAATATTGAAGGTGACTGACGCCGCAAGACACAACCGTACTGTTCCAAGTGCCTTTCTATCGAGAATGTTCCATTCCACGTCTGTCATGGCCGCCGGCTTCTTTGTTTTTCCGCTCAATGGTAGGTACAGATATTTCTGATACAGATAATCTTCCACAGCGAGAAGTTTTGGCTGTTAAGTTTCTCGACCCTAAACTTACCATCGTCCGCCATTGCTCCCACTCGAACCAAGAACCCTTCTTTCCTGCGAGTTTATCAGCCAAATATACCTTCGGCTCTGATACCAGTTGTTAGAAAATTAAATATTACAGAGCAATGAAACACATAAAATATGTGGAAAATAAAAGCACACAAAACACATAAAACTAGAGAGACACAGATATACGTGGTTCACCCAGTTTGGGCTACGTCCACCCCAAACAGCCAATCCTTCCTTTCTATTATCCAACAAAAATGAAGAGACAAAACCTACAGCATATCCGTTGTAATATTCTTTATTCTCTCTCACAATCTCCCTCTCTGTTTCTTGCTCCGAGAATACACATACAATACACAGCCACAATACAATGCCCTCATAAAAGCGAGGGGTTTCCTTCTAGGGCAAAAAACCCTAATCTAAACATAACTTCTACCGTCAGATCATTTGCCTAATGAACGGCCCATATTGACTAGAAATTACTATACTTTTACAAGGCAAATTTACATCTGTTTTTAGCTTTGGGGGCGCTGCCCCCGAAAACCCCCGCCAAGGGGGGGGCTCCGAAAAGCACTGCCGCCCCCCCCCTGGACCCCCCATGGCAGCAATTAATTACGGGCGGCGTTGCCGCCCCTTTTAAGGTACATGGGTCCAATGCTGTGATACAAAGTAAACAAGATAATCAGGCTCCACACCCAACACTCATCCTCTTCATCATCTTGATTTCTTCTTTCTTGGGCTTGAAGGCCACAGGCTGAGCCAATAAAGATGCTATGATACCACTGTAATGTTCCGAAATGGAAATCATAAGCTTTTTCACTACTGAAACGTTCCTTTGTCGGAAATATGAACAAGGCTATGTCAGAGATTGACTAAGAGGGCTTTTACTAGTTTTTTCACCTCTAAAGAGAGGATGAGAACCGGAGGCTATCTAGCCCTTCCTCAGACTCTGCCTATAGTTATGCAAATATTTCTTCCTCAGGAAGATATTGCTCAAGGGAATGAGCTACAGAAATATGCAAAACATAAGCATGAAGAGAATTTGCTCAAACTTCTAAAAATTTCAGAGAACTCATAGCCATCTTATTGAAATAATAGTAGCTGCAAATGTATACAAAATCTTGAGGGAAATGATGCTCAAGATGAACAATAGAAATCCTCAAGGCTGAAGTACAATAACCATGAGATAAACACAGCTACACAAGTGAACCCCAACTATGACTGCACAGTAACATGGAGACACTGCAACATGTAAAATGGTAATAAAATTATATTACAATAATAGCTCAAGAAATGAGGGGGAGCATGCTCTCAACCCCTGAAAACACTACTATAACACTAATACACAATCCTTAGAAGGATTTGCTGCAATACATGTATAAAATATGAAAATACAATAATGCCAGAGTTGTTGGGTAGATGCAGCAACACAAAATATACAATAGTAGGAGGAGAATGAATATGGCCTGCAAACTGAAACAACCTCCTCCAATGGATTCCTTGAGTGCAAGGTTGATCCCGGCACAAGAAATCTCTTCCTCCAAAATGGTGGAGCAAACCCCCACTGCAGAAAAACTTTGAGATAACGTAGTTTATGGAAGGGACTACGCTGATGAAGGTGGGAGAAGCTTGGCCTTCTGCCAAAATATGCAAATCAGCTCTAGAAACCCTCCTTGCTAATCCTCCCAAAGAATAGGAACACCTTCCTATGAGAAATGATCCAAGGAATGGTGGTGTGGAATCTCCTCCACAACAACACCTCCAACACAACCCAGTGGCTGCGCTGTAGATGAAGAAGTGGTTATGGCCAAATGCCTGAATATGGAGAAATGAAGAGCAATCCTCCTTGAGCTACTCAAGAGAGGAGAGGAACTCCTAAACAGGAATCCCTCGTGCCAAAGGCACTGCAATTCAGCTGAAAAGCTAGAGATTGCAAATAGACTCTAAGTCCAAATCTTCAATGATGATCTCTATGGCTGCCTCATCCTCCTTATATGCAAAATTATGTCTCTATGCCATGGACCCCACCCAATTAGGGTTTCATTTCTCTAGAAGTTTCCTCCCTTTCTAACTGCGCTGACTTCCCAAGCAAGATACACCCTCTCAAGCTGCGTTGTTGACTTGGTCAACATGGCCTCATCCTCATGTGTTTGCCCCCTTTTCATACTAGGAGGTGCAAAAATGGCTACTCTATGGATCCCTTCCCACTTCATGTGGAATTATATTTATGCAAATGGGTCTCCTCACCCATTTTATTTATCTCCTAGATAATATAAGCAAAATTTAATGTTCCAATTTATTTGCAAAAATTTGGAACATTACATTCTACGACTGGTACTTGGGGTGATTCAACTGTAGGAGGTTTCACTACACTCCGTTGGTCTCTTGGTGACTCAAAATCCTTTATAAACTCTCTTTCCAAGTTGGAATTTCTTAATTCAACTGGAGGAGGCTTCACAACACTCCCTTGGTCTCGTGGTGATGAAAACCCTTTCGGAGGTTCTTTTTCCCAATTAAAATTGTTCAGTTATTCTGACCCTCTGCTTGTTATTTCATCCCCTTCTGCTGACAATAGAGATTGCTCCTCCACCAATACCTTATTTATTGCTTCTTCTGCCAGCGAAAGAATTTCCTCTAGTACTGTGGTTGGAGCTGGCTGTTCAACTGACTGCCCTTCGAACCTCGTCTGAACCCTTACCCTGACAACAACACGAGAGGATGATTTAGATTTAGCCTTCTCGATGATCTATTGAATATACGTCTTCCTCCCCAGATCCTTTCCTTTCTTTGGGGGTCTTCATTTTCCCTTATTATTCATATCTTTGTTCATAAAAAAAATAAAAACAAAAAAAATAAAAAGTATAAAAAAAAAATGTTGGAACACCTAATCCTACATGGGTAGGTGTGGAATGAGGAAAGTCACAATGGAGTCCAAGTGACCTTGGAATATGAAACCAGGAGTCACACCATTGTACTATAAATGTACATCATGTATAATGGAAAAATAAGAAAGTCTCACACTTATCCTTCATTGTGTTGAGTCTCTTGTGTGTGTGTGTTTGTTCTTCTCATACACCATGTGTGTGCTTTAACATGGTGTTTAACATGGTATCAGAGCGAGCGATTGCTGGCCCTGCTCCAAATTGAGTGAGCCATTTGTGTTTATGGCCTGTGCATATCTGTAAAATTCTTGGCATTTTTGCAGCACTCAGAGTGTTTGTAGCAGTGATTTTGTAGCATTCAGAAATTTTATCTTGGAGAGGAGCAGCATTCAGAAATTGGCAGCATTCAGGCATTTGTTTTGAAGAAGAGCAGCAAGCAGCACTGCACATCTGAAGGTTGATTTCTTCCTGCAATTTCTGCCCATTAAATTCTACATTTTGGAGAGTTGTTAGAAAATTTGCTTAAAGTTAATTTCTGAAGAAGTTTATGAGTTTTTCCATTGAAAAATTTCTGCAATTCTGGGTTTTTCTGCTGTTGGACTATTGGAAAAATTTCTGAGTTTTCTCTGCAATATCTGGAAATTCTGCTGTTGTTTTAAAGTTAATTTCACTCCTCTGCTGTTTTACTTATTTAAAAAATAATAATAATAATAATAAATCACTGAACTCGGCCCTCACGGCCTCATCAATCGCTCCCACATCAACTCAAGCTCACCTGCAACCCCTTACCCTGCATTCGGCCCTACGCACCTGCTCTCTCACCTCGAGATCTCTCCCACGCTCTACGCACACACCCCATCTACTCCCTTACATCGCACTACGCTGAAGGCCCCACGATTGTTTTCATATCGCCTTCAGCTTCTTGCACAGTGCACTTCTTCCTTAAATCGAGCTACGCTCCCTTACCTCCATACCAGTGTAACACCCTACCCTACCCATCCCCCTTGCGGCCTACCCCATCTCCTATACTCTCGACCTCACTACCCCCTTACCCGCTCGCGCTACCCGTGCATCCCAGCCCTCACTTGAGCTCAACCCTACCCCCTCACACGCCCACGGCAACCTACACTCCGCTTGCAAACACACCCTCGTCTCACCTCACCCCTAACCGCGCCCCCCCTCACTCTGAAAATTTATTTTAATAAACCCCCTCCTCATCGCACCCTCCTCTCCCAACCCCCAATTTGATTTTTTAAATTTTAATTTTCCCCTCCCACAATTATAATAACACCTCTCCCTTCCCAAATTAATTTCCCTCCCCTTCCACTAAAATTAATCCCCATTTTTAATTAATTATTTTTTAATAATCCCTTTTAATTAATCTTTTTTTAATAAAATCTTTTTTAGTTTTCTCCCCCCATTTAAAAAAAGAAGAAGAAGCTCCTTTCCCTTTTAATTAATTCCAATTATTACAATTCCTCCCCATTATTACAATCAGCTCCCTATCTCCCCAATTTTTTAATTAATCTTAATTTATTTATTTTTTAATTAATTTTTAATTAATTAAAAAAAAAACAGCAGAGAGAGAGGAAAAGAAGAGAGGAAGAGCAGAGAGAAAATATGAACAACAGAATTGAAGAAATGGACAGTATACATAGAGAAAATTGCAGATTTGACATTGTGTGATTTGTGGCATAAGAGTGATTTTTTGAAGAAATTGACATTTGAAGACAAGTTTGCTATCATTGAAAACAGCTCTTTGAAGAAAAATTCAGCTGCCTTAAAGGCCTCTTGCACAGTAGTTTTCAGCTGCACATTTACAACATATTTTGCAGAAATATTGTATTGCACTGACATTGATTTGCATCTTCATTCAAGACTTGAAGTGTAATTGAGTTGAAAAATTGTTGATTGCCCCCCATCATTTGAGGAGCAGACTTTGTACTTTGAGATTTCCATAGTTGGAAATTATTTAGAGTCATTTGTATTTGTTGTTGAATCACATTGTAAACGGGTGCATTTTCGGTTGAAGCCGACACCCTTTCATTTTTTGAGCCTAAGTTGTTGAAATGGCTAAAATCAATGAGGCATTAGAGTTGTTGAAAAACCTCATTCATTCCAATGTTGATGACATGATAAAAATGAGCAAGCATGCTCTTTGTAACATTCAAATTTGTTTGCAAGATGCACAAGAAAAGATTGAGTTTTTGCGGTTGGAATCTTAGCTTCAGCAAGAGAGTCACCATTCTGAACCTGTTTATGTTCAGAAGATTGAGAAGGACTCCCATCAGCAGCAAGTCAGTAAAGTTCCAGTTGATTCCCATTCAATTCCTTGTACTAGAGCAGATGTACATGCAGATGCAGCAATTCAACCTGCACTTCTCAAGCCCATCATCAGACCTTGGGAAGAGCTTGTCCACAACAAGCACCGAACTGGTCTTGGATACGACAAGGACGCGTCCTTTCATATTGTAGACTACACCAAGCCTATCATATTTCAGAGTGCCGGATTCCTATATGACAGTTCACCTACAGCTATTCCAGATCCTGTTCCACAACAACATCATATTGTAACATGTCAACACTGTGATCGAGTTAGCCATATGAAAGATCATTGTTTTGATCTTCATCCATGCAAGCACTGTGGTCGGCACACCCATTCTTCAAACAGATGCTTCAGACACAAGCCTCTTGCAAGAACAAAGATTCATCTTGGATGGATCGCTTCTTGGCAATGGGCATCAACAGCCAAGAAGATGTTTACGACACATGTTAGAACTTGTTCACGGATATTGAGCAAACTTGCAGTTGAGTTTTCACCATCATCTCACCTTGTCCCTGACAGGGGGGAAAATGGTGGTCATGTAAAAGCTTCGATGACAGATCAAGCGAGCCTTAGCCACAATCTCTCATTCCATGTTCAGAGTTGTAGCCAGCAGTTCAAGCGAGCCTGAGCCACAATTCGTCATTCTGGATTCAGAGATGTAGCCAGAGACACGGATGCCCATGAGCATGCCTTCGGTTGGTGGACAACCTTAAACCATCATCTTTGGTAGGTGGATAACCTAAAACCATCACAGGTAGTAGACCTCCCTTCTTTTAGGTCGAAGGTCTCCCTTTCATATATGAGGAACACTTCCTCTAGCAAGAAGCCTTCAGCTTAGCAGCCTTCAGCTTCTTGCCAGCATTGGTTGAGTTTCAGGAAATGCTTCAAGCATTCCAGAGTTGTTGGTCATCCTAAAACCATCACAGGTAGTAGACCTCCCTTCTTTTAGGTTGAAGGTCTCCCTTTTTTATGAGGGACAATTCCTCTAGCAGAAGCTTTCAGCTTCTTGCCAGTTTTGGAAGAGTTCCGGGAACTGCAACAAGTTTTGTGTTCCAGTGTTTGTGGTCATCCTAAAACCACCTCTTTTTTCCAACATTTCAGAGAGTTGATTCAGCCAAGTGCTGCCATGTATACTTTGCAGATTTGTATTACAACTCTTTTCTTGGACTCACACATACCCCTTCGGATTAAGGGGGGATGTTGGAACACCTAATCCTACATGGGTAGGTGTGAAATGCGAAAAGTCACAATGGAGTCCAAGTGACCTTGGAATATGAAACCAAGAGTCACACCATTGTACTATAAATGTACATCTTTGTATAATGGAAAATAAGAAAGCCTCACACTTATCCTTCATTGTGTGTTGAGTCTCTTGTGTGTGTGTGTTTATTCCTCATACACCATGTGTGTGCTTTAACATGGTGTTTAACAAAAAAAATAACTGAAAACTATGCCCAGGACTTAGGGCAGGGTAAAAAATACCCTCCCTAAGACTAGAGATTGATTTTCACAAAAGAAAACAAAGCAAGGAAAAACAACACACTATGCTCAGGACTTGGAGCAGGGTAATAGATGCCCTCCCCAAGACGAGAGATCAATTCTAAAGAAAACAATAAAAAGTAGAAAAACACATAACACTACACTCAAGACTTGAAATAGGGTAATAAATTCCCTCCCCAAGACGAGAGATCGACCTTTAGATCAACTGTAGATCGTGTTCTTGCACCTTGTTAGCCTTCCCCAGCAACGACACCAAAATGTTGGTGTCCAGATGCGAACAATATTCAAACCCTTTTTCCACATAAATTATAAACCTGAGGGCGTTAGTTATTTCAAGACTAACACACACAGTATATGCAAGAGCAATAACATAACCTGCTATTAGATCACAGGCTTAAATAAATTAACACACAGACTACTGTAACATCAATTAAAATGGATTGCATAATTAGAAAGGCATTCACAACAATTAAAGGATTATACTGGAACAACAGTAACAAAACCAAACTAAAACATGAAATCAACGGAAAGAAAGGTAATGCAGCACCTCATCAGAAGAGTGGGCCCAACTCTCTAATCAGGGTTGCGGAAAACTCACAAATTACAGGTAATACAGTAGAGTGTTGTGCATTCAATTAATTGCAAAATACTTATGTTACAAAAACTGTATGTACTGTGCTTTCTTAACCCCGATTCACAGCCCGCAGACCCTCTTTATACAATTGTTCAGGAAATCGCAGATTTCCTATAACAACTACATATCTACAATTATGCAATTTGTTACAACAACAACCTAGTTGCCAAAATGAAACCATGAAAAAGCCTGAAATAACGTTGTGGTGAAACGGAATCTGTTGCCTATAGCAGCAAGTGAAGATAGCGCTAGAAAATAGGAGTTGTTCCATGACTCACAACTGTAATCTTCCTGCTTTTGCCAAATCTGTAAAAATATCGAAGTCAATGTTTGAAAAAGGTAAAACCTCCTTGACTATTACTTCATTAATCAAATATCCCATGTAAGATAAAATAAAGGTGTTTACCTCATGTGTTTAAGAAAAATAATGATACAAAGAGATAGAAAGGTGGGCAAAAATGGGAGAGAAAAGTATACAAATCTGGTACCCAATAGAAGGTTGGTCAAGGTAGTTAACACTTCCCCTTACAAGCTCTATCTAGAGTTAGGTCAATATAGTTAATGCTCCAATATAGTCCAACAAAGGAAGGATTGGATTTGGAAGATGGAAGTAAGCTAGGGAGGAAGTGTGATTTAATGCATTTGAAAGTGATGTTGGTATTTAGTCATGTAAATTTAGTTCCTAATGTATTCCCTTTCTGTGTATTAAATTCTTATTAGTTGTGATGATCTAGGTGTAATTCATTTATTTCTTGGGAATGATGACTCATTGTTGCTTAACTTTGATAGTATATGTTATTGATTAATCCTCACTAGATTTTCTATATTATTTGTTTGGTTGTGAGCATATAGGAATAATGCATTAGATGTGTCGATTGTGATCAGTAGTGTGCACACAAGCTATGTACTAGATAAACATACATACCTTACATGTGTAGACTATTATTATTATAAGTAAATTTCCATAGGTATCAATCCATAATAAGCATCAAAACACTTTCATATATACATTGAAAAAAAAACATGTAAAAAAATTCTTAACCATGGATATTCACCCCACTTTATCATGGAGATTATTAATATGTAAATAAGTTGTGTTACAATGCCATGGGCTAATACCATGTCTTATCAATACCACATGCACAAAAAACCATAACTAATTTTATATGAATTTTTTTTCAATTAATGAATTTGATTAAAAGGGCATGAAAAACATAACTATTTTGGAAATAAATCTCAGCCTTTGATTTGTGTATAGTACTAAGAATTCTAGGATATTCTATGGAGATTAAATCTCTACCATTCACTTAATAATTATTGATAAATAGTCCACTGAGTCTTGGATAGATGGTGATTAGGTGCTTTGTTAAGGCAGTCCTTGATGTGAAGTCACCGGTTCAATTCCCCACCTCGATCGGGGTGACATATTGGACATGATGATGAATTAATTATTTTTTCTAGAAGCCCTATTCCAAAATACATATTCCTATCAGCATAATTATAATATGAATGTTGGTAGGTGGGAGGAGATTATTTGATCATAGTTTGGCCTTTCTAGAACCTTTCCTAAGGGAAGCTAGGAAGGTGGCGGAGAAGGAATTTTTGGTAATTACAATGCATTAATTCCCCTTGAAAATTATATGAGGTCCACATCCATAGAAGAAGAAGAAGAAGACGAATGCATTTAATGGGTCTATATTTAATGCCTAAAAATGTTATTTTATAATTAATTATTTAATTATTTAAGGGAATTGATAGCATGCTAGCTTAATAATGAACGTTGGTGGGTGGGAGGAGAGCATTTGATCATAGTTTAGCCTTTCTAGGACATTTCCCAAGGGAGGCTAGGAAGGTGGTGGAGAAAGCATTTTTGGTGATTGCAATACATTAAGTGCCCTTGAAATTTATATGAAGTCCACATTCATTGTCAACAAAGATAAGGTTGACAACTTAGGGTGGGAAGGAGGGGAGGAAAGGAACATGGAGATTACCTAGTAGATGAAGGATCATCCAAGTTCTCTCCTCAAGATGAGTTAAACATCATAGGTCATTATTTTACCTTTCAAGCCTGAATATGCTAAGTTGGGGGATTGCCTAGTAGAAGAAGGATTATCCAAGTACTTTCCTCAAGATGAGTAAAAAACCATAGTTCATTATTCTACCTTTCAATTTTGAATATGCCAAATTAGATGGTAATTTTATTTAACCATACCCATTTTGTTTTAGGACTCTTGATTTTTGAAAGAGTAATTACATTTTTATGAGTTTATTGTAATCATTATTTTAATATCTAAAACTCTAAATGTATTTGTTGTTATGTTTTCTTTATAAGTAGAGAGATGAGGTGCATCTTACAACTTGGTATAAAGCACATACAAAATTTGAGTAATATAGATATTCTAAGGAATATAAAACCTTCAATATCCAATTAAACAAAAAAACATATAAATAATGTTAATTAGATTTATCTCGGGTGTTTGGGAGGAATGATTGGAGACCTCTCCACCCAAATTTAATTCCAACAAGTAACATGATGACTTTAATGTAATAGATTCAAAGCTATGATATATTACTCATATAGAATAAAAATTATATATATATATATATATATATATATATATATATATATATATATATATATATAAACTTTGAACGTTGATATTAATTAATATGATGAGATCATTTTAAAATGTTAATTAGGTTACTTAAATGATATGAAATATTTAAGATAAATAAATAACATTAAAATATATTATAATTTAGGAAATGTATAATAAAAATAATGTATTAAAAACAAATTACACATGAGAAATAGTATATAAGTTTAATACCATTTAAACTTTGAACATTCATATGAGATCAATATAATATGTTGATTAGGTTATTTAAATGATATCATAGATTTAAGATAAAAGTAACATTAAAATACCTTAGATGCGGGTGAGTAATACATTAGATATTGGTGGCCCCCTGGCCTCTCTGCGCGAAGGCATCTGGCCTCACTATGGAGTCTTACCTGCCTCCCGCCTGAAGGCTTTAAACTCGCATATCTGGGAAGGACGTCGATACCAGTGGTATTTGATCCTGCAACATGTACCTCGGCTCCTGCAATTTGCACTTTGGCCATTTATGGCCAATGGATCCAGTTTTCATTCCCATTCGCATGTCCATCTCTCTTTCTCTACAGACCTTCGTTGTGCCCCTATCCTCTATTCTGCAAGCCTTCGTCTCGCCTCTGCCCAGTGCACTGCTCCTCATCCCCCCTCTGGGCTTTCCTTTCCTGCCCTACAAGCCCATCAGCCCCTTGACTAAATGTCGCATAGACACTGAATGCAGTGTTGCCACGGAGGAGGTAGAGGCTCTTCCTCTCACCCTCCAGCTCCGGTTGTGGCTGCGTGCTCCTTGGCCTTCTTTGTGGTTGTGGAAGAACCAGAGGTCCTCGATCTCCAACTGCTCTCAACTCATTTATCAATTCACCTCCCGGAGGCGTAGCATTGCCACTCCAGCTTCAGCAGTAGGAAACGCCCACGCAAGTCGACTCTTTCGCACATTTTCTAGGGTTTCCCCGTTGTGCTGGAAAAAAACGAAAAACATTATGAAGCGGGCGTATGAATTTTAACTCCTCCTCCCCTCGGCCAAGAAAAATCATCGATCTCCTAGTCAAACGCGTGGAGGAAGATTCAGACAGCGGAGGGAATAGCTCTGCAGGAGGCGCCCAACAAAAATTCACAGAAGCAAACAAGGTTGCTCGCTACACTTCAACTCTAGAGCTGGCTCACCAGCTCTCCAAGAAGGATGACGCCTTATCCGACTGTTGATGCTTCATAGTTGAAGAAACTCCTCAAATGGAGAATCATGACATACATGACCGGTAGCTACAGAGCCTTGGCTCTCCTCGTTCTCAGTATTTATATGCTATTATATATATTTTTTGTCTATCTTTCTATTTTCCAGCAAACTCAGTCACTGAGGTCTATGTTAATAGCTGGGTTCCCCAAGAAGGGCAACTCTTTTTTGAAATGTTGAACTCAATAAGGTCTGGTTTCCCCCTGAGGGCAACCCACATTTTGAATTTTTCAATTGTCTTCACCCAACAAGGATTGACTAATTCAACAACGCCTATTCTGAAGCTCGATTGTATTTTTTGTACAATATAATAGAATTTAACATTACTTAGAAAAAAAAATAAACATTAAAATCATTTTATGAAGTGTAGAACAAAAATATAATGTACTAAAAATAAATTATATATTACAAAATAGTATATAAACTTAAATTATAAAGATTAATTTAATTGGTTGAATTTTGGTAGCTAAATTATTTTGCTAATAAAAAATTATAGAGTTAATTCTCTTGGACGCCTTGAAGGTTTGAGCGATAATTTTTTTTAATTCAAATCTTATAAAAAATAATATAAATATGATCTTGTAATCCAATCATATTAACAAAGTGTAACTTCACACTTTCACATTACCGATTGCCTTCTACGGAGCAGGAGGGACAACATTCCACGAGAAAATAGTCATATCTCAACTCCATGTATTCTTCATTGCTTTGGCATATCACATCGAATATTGTTGTTTATTCAATGTGTGATTGTTCTATACTTCAATTGGACTACGTGGCCACAATGGTTGATCATATATCCAAATCAACCATTATTTATAACTTAACTTTCATTTGCTGAGGAGGTGACTCTCTTCCCTCCTTAAAATGATAACTTAGTAGGATTATGTCAAGGTTATTTTGGAACTAGCACTTTGCTAATGTTTTGGAATGAGTTCTGGAATGAGTTCGGAGTGAAAAAAGAAAAAAACACCACATTAGTTATGATTTGGGTGAGAGAGACCCATGACACCTATATATGGGTAATAGAGTGAGAGAGTAAAGTGTTATTTTGGAAAATGGGGAAGAAGTTAAATTGATAAAGAAGGTTTTAGAAGCTATGTTTTTTTGTAATGGTAGTTTTAGGATATTTAATAATTTAAGTGTAAGTATAAGTATTGTAAAGACTTATTTTATGAGTTTAAGAATTATTTATATAATTAAGTAGGTTTGTCTATAGTTTAATAATAAATTTATTATTTGGCAACAAATTTATAATTTGGTAATAATTATTTGGAGGGAGAAATCTCAATTTAAAGAATTAATCATACAAGTAAATAAGTTTGTTCATAATTTGACTATAACAATTTGGAGAGAGAAATCTCTAATCTGTACGCATTTGTAGAAACTTTATTGTAATAGTATACAAATCTCCATGATAGTTTGGTATCCATATTCAATAATGCGTATCTCCATATTCTTCCTCATACATAGCCTCTTAAATTGTTTCAACAAAATATAGGTGACACTTAATATATGAAAAATTAATTCAAACCATTCCTTTAATTTTTTTGGATGGAGCAAACCCAAAAAACTAGAAGGAAGTATAACTGTAGACTATAAGAAAATATCGATTCTATAATGCGGAATAAAAACTTGAAAGAATCGAAAAGTAAAAATTAAAATTGTCCAGTAAATCTTAAATACCTGCAGTCATTGGTGTTGAAATGATTCTCCAAATCTATTTTGTATGCAAAAAAAAATTCTGGCTGCTTCACAGTATGAAAACCTTTCGCTACCAAACTCTTTAAAACTTCATATTTTTCTTCAAATAATGAAACTCCGTCGCTATGAAAAATATTATTTCTTTCTATGCAATGAGTCTTCAACAAAATTTATGGCAAAGAAAAATAATATGCCCGAACAAAAACCAGCAAGAAACCATAACCTTGGGTCCACAAGCCAAACGTTTTCACCAACAAAACACGTGTATGAACCTTTACGAAAATAACCATAAGCCTAAAGCTCTCCTTCAATTGGCTGTGATTAGAAATACATTCTCTTGGCTTTGATTAGAAATGCATTCTCTGGTAACTAAATTTACCGCGGTAGAAAAACTCTAGCACCAAATAAATGCTTTGTTTTTTATTAACGTGAGAGAATTCTTTCAACATTCTATATACCCATTCACAATGCATCGCCCCTACTACTTCAACTGTAAACAGATTGCTACTTCTACTGCAAACAGATTGCTCAATCAATTAACATATACCAGTTGAAATCGAGCGGACTACTTGGAGCACAAAATTTTTGCATATAACTTGTAGTGGCAAGGACTTTCGATTTTCCAACGAAGGGGTAGAGAGACTCTCAGCTTGAGAGCACACACAGTGGAGAAAATCTGAAGGCACTTCCAAGCTCTGCTCACTCTAACTTGATGGTGTAAAACTGAAGGGGATTGAGTTAGTGAGCTTGGGGACCAAACAAAAAACTTTATAGCCTAGCTTCCATCAAGCTTCTGTTGGCTATGTGTCAAGTGTTCCACAAATCATGGTAGAGAACTCCAATGGGAGAAATGGACCACTTCAGTAGCTCCCAACAATAAATTATTTATAGCCTAGTTTCCATCAAGCTTCTGTTGGCTATGTGTCAAGTGTTCCACAAATCATGGTAGAGAACTCCAATGGGAGAAATGGACCACTTCAGTAGCTCCCAACAATAAATTAATTATCTGCAGTTGATTTCCGTAATTTAAGGAAATTACTGCAGTTAGTTTCCATAAATTAAGGAAACAATTGCAAATTAGTTTTCAGAAATTAAGAGATGTTGTTGGGAGAAAGAGCGTAACATAGACAACATGGGACTTAGTCAATAAGAAGATTTTTGCATCTTCGCCCTATTGTTATTTCAAAAATATAAGGAATTGCGCAAAGGGTAGACTAAGGTAGAGGCACTTCCACAAACCTCTCATACTAGAGACTAAGAATCTAGAAACCCACTAAATAAAAAGGAAATATTTGAACGTTGAGAAAAATAAGAAATATATTACCAAACTTTCTATAATCAAAACACATTAAAACCCATTGTTTAAAACCCATAATTAATAAGAAATATATAACCCAATCCAAGAAAATTTGCTATAATAAACATGTGTTAAACAACTCATCACAAATAATTCAAAACTATTCATTAATAAGAAATATATAACTCAATCCAAACTAAAAATTTTATAATTAAAATGCATTATGCAAATATTTCAAAACTTATCAAATATATAACTTAATCCAAATAAAAAAATTTATAATCAAAATACATTAATACCCTTTACAAGCTCCTCAAAGCTCATCGTTAATAAATAAAAAATATAATTTAATTTAATTGAGATTTTCTATAATTAGAAACATTACAACCGTACAAACTAGTCATGACCATCCTTTATTAATAATCACATAGAAAGTTAACCACTTAAAAGTTAAAAGGAAAAAGAGAAATATAAATAGTATTTTTGTCACTATCAATTCTTATCAATATGACTTAAGTCCAGAAAAGGAAGGACAAATTTTTAATCTTTTAAAATTTAGCAAAACATGATCTATGGATTTTTTCTTGGGACACTTTCATAGTACAATTTTTCCATATGGGTTAGTTGACAAAACATTTAATGCATGTCTACGCGGAAAAAAAAAAAAAAATACTATATTTGTAAACCTATCCAAAATTGTTCATGTGGATTACCTGACCAAAACCTATCTTGCATGCACCAAGGGGTCATCCTAAGCTTCTTATCTAAAAATAGGATAAGGTAATGGGACCTCGGAATATCAAGTAGGTATTGCTTGTTTTACATGAGAATCAAATTATATTAGATTGCTGACATGTAACTTCGTGTCGAAAAAGTGGAGGACAATGGACCTTATCATTCCATTGAAAATATGTATACTTCTTCGCTATGGTGAATCCATCATACAATTCTATATATATATAATAATAATTTATGTAAGTGGAAACTTTATTAAAGTTATTAAGATTCTTGTGTGACTTAATGGGGTTGAAAATTTTAGTGCGTTGAGAATATTGATTATGAAGATAATATGTATCAAAGTAGGCCTATTATCAAGTTATTGGTGATCTAAGGCATGAGAGAGGTTAATAGCAATTCATATAAAGAAGAGTAAGAATATTGATTATGAAGATAAAGATAATATATATCAAAGTAAGTTTATTATCAAGTTATTGGTTATTTAAGGCATGAGAGAGGTTAATAGCAATTCATATAAAGAAGAGTAAAATGAGAGTAAAATGAGAGGTGGTTATTTTAAATAATATAGAGAAATTTAAGTTGGTGTTAATGGTTAAGAGTATGTGTTTTTTTCTAAGAGGTCACTGGTTTAAAATCAGAGGGGGTAGAGTATGTATGCCTTCGTAGACTTAGTAGTCAAATCGTTGTGTGGAGGTGGGTTCCTTGTCCCACAAACAAAGGGATCTCATACACCAATTTAGTGTTTGGCTTGACCGTGACCTTAAAATTTGATAATAATAATAATAATATTGTTAAATGAAAACTATTATCTTTTAAGAAACTTAGTTACAATATTGATTATGTAAAAGTGATTATTATGAGGATTATATATTTTGGTTTGAGAATTAATAGGAAAAAAATCAGTAATCTTATTTAGGATAGGGTATATAGGATATTAAAACATGAAATTATATTTTTAAATTAGATACATGGTTTTTTTTAATTTATTTAGAATATTAGTTAGTTTTATGGATTTGTATTAAAGTATTTAGTCATATATTAATTGGAAATAAAATTTTCAATTTGATTGTTTCAATTTTAGCATTAGATGTTGCTAGCAGAATTTGGCAAGGGAATATCATTTCCATTTAAAATACATCTAAAGTTATTGGAATATTTGAATGGACACATGAACATGGAGAATTTACTGCTAGGAATTTATTTGTGTATGATTGGGACTTCTTTGTTGACATGTTGCTTATCATTCATGCCCCACTACTATCTTGTCAATGACATCTCCATGAACATCGAGAAGCCCATGTTCAATTTTGTTTTCCATTCGTCATGACATCAACAATGCAATGGTTGATGGTTTCATTGTCTATGATCCTATTTTCTCAAGCAAATTATTCTAGAGATATGGTAAATAAGACATAAGAGAATGCATGAGGGCATTTAATCTTTTAAATATAAATTCTGGTAGAGTGGAAAAATAAGTTGGAAAATGATACTTTTGAATTACATGGAAAAAAAAAAAGTTTTAATTGTTGAGGCAAATTTCTAAGACAATTGTAAAATTTCTGTGATGGGCTATAAATAATTAAAATTGATTTACCACTAGGGGTTAGATAAATAAGAGAATGGCATGGAAAATTATAAAATAGGGGTAATTTTAATAAGTTCGTGAACATATATGTTTTGAAAATTTTCTAACCTATGCTTGCTTGTTAAGAATTTTGTTGTTTATTATTGGTGAACTTGTTATGTATATTTAAACTTTTTGGTTATTATTGACAATTTTCAGTGTTAATAAGGGCATTGTTAGTGCAATATCTCTTTTATTATCATCTCTTGGCAATACACTTCTTTGTCAACAAATTTCTTATCAATCACACTTTATAGTTATTTTATCTATGGTTATTTTGTTAATGAAACTTTTGTTGATCATAAGCTTCTTCGATGGTTTCTATATCAATGAAACTTCTACTCACCTTTATAAGTCATTTTCTCGATCAATTATAAGGGCATGGGCATGAGTTAACATAAAAAAGAAATGACATGCCTCAATCATTTTTTTATAAGATGCATGGTAAGATTCTCAGATAAATAAATAACTTTTTCACCATGTTGGGGAAGTGATTTCACATTAAACTCAAGAACCATCTTCTAGTCTAGATCATGTAAAAAACATTTCAAAAAATCAAGTAGTTGAAGTGTTTGAATTGCATTTTGATGGTGGAAATGGATTCACCACCATCAAAAACCCTTAGGACACCCAAAATACTGAAGTTTAACGACTGTAACTCAGATTTTCAAAAATCTTTGCCAAAATTTCTGAGTTATTCTGTGGATTTTTTAGACTACAGCTTTAGTTTTATTCACAAAATATGTAAAGATTATAAGACATAGTTCATATAAATGCTAATAAATTTTAATCCAATTTAAAAAAAAAAAATTAAAATAAATAAAAAATTCAATCCTCTCCACCCAACAATAATATTAATATTAAAAATAATTATAAAATAATTAATAATCAATTGTATTTTCACATTATCATATTAATTCTACATATTATATTAAAAAAAAACCCTTCATATTAACCCAAAAAAAATTACATAAAATTATGCTAAGTGTGTTAATTATCTCCTCTAAGGAAGGTTTACGAGGAAGATAAGTGTCAATTTCCAAGGGAATGATCTTCCCATTATTGCTCCACTTTGTGGTCAGAAACGCCGTTGATATTTTAAAATATAAAGTTAGATGTTGATAATTCGATTCGACTGATAGTTTCTTTCATTCGAGGGGCCCATTTCCTCCCTCGTGTTCATGACAACTATCACTCTAGGTTGGTAAGGATGACTATCAAAGCGTAAGATTAATTTATATTATTAATTATTTTTTTAATTAATATTATTTTATTTTAAATTAACATCAATATTATGTTTTTTTTTTAATAAGTATTTACAAGATGTTTATTTACATTTATAAATTAGTAAATTGGTTAGTATATCTTGATATTTATTTTCATAATTTTTGGATTTATTATATTAAAGTTATTTATATTGAAGTTTTGAAATTATAATATATAATATATTTTTAAAATAAATATTGTAAGTTAGTTTAATTTTTATTATTTATGTTAAAAATTATATTATGGAAATTTTTTTATAAAAAGGTATAATTTATATTGGTCGATGTTAAATTGATAGTGGTTAATAGGCAAATCAAATAGGAACAATAAATTGAGATGTGAAGTGGATAAATCAATTGCTTTTTTAGGCATAAGGATTTGCATAAATTTTGGTGGGTAGTAACCACTAGTAAGTCTACACCTTGACATTTTTACTCTTACATTAGTTTTGAGGAAAACACAAATATTGATAGAAAGTAATTGTTGCTAAGTATATGTATTTACATCTTATTCATGTCCATTTTTTATGTAAAAACACTACATAAATATCTAAAACGAGCCTAGATCCATCTTGGATCTACCAAGTGTCTAGAGGGATCAAATATTATTTTACTCTAAAAGATGTTTGCATCTCAACATATTTGATCCCTCTCATCTCTTGGTAGATCCAGAATTAAAATGGATCTAGACTAGTTTAACTTTCCCCTTTAAATAAGCTATATTCCACATAAATACCATGAGTTCTCAATACCATGTGTCAATACCATAAGTCATTTCTATTTCTATTATTATTTTATTTTTATAAATTTATTTTTATTTTATTTTGAACAAGTTAAAATGTTTATTACATTACATTAATCATTTTATTTTATTTTATTTATGTAATTTCACTTAGTCAAAATGTTAAACATTGCATTACAACATCTCTACCATATTGGGTTGGAGAGGGCCTCTTGGCCCAATCATGCATGAATATTGCAACTATATTTATAAATTATGACATAAAATCATATGTGAAACAATTATCAACCTGACATTATATTATGCAAAGGCTACAATAAAACCTTCAATTTATGGTCCAATCAAATGTTTCAAAAATAATTTTTTTTAATAATATTGAAAAATAAATACATTATAAGTTCCATTGGTCAATGCTAAACTAATAGTAATCAACATAGAAATAGATTGCCAGAGTCCTACTTTAAGCACTAACAAGAAAAAGAAAGAGAGATTATTATATTAAATGATCATATATAATAATATTGTTAAGAAAGATTACTAATATTATAATATAAATATAAAAAATATAAAAACTAAAAAATTTAAATTAACTTAGAAAAAAAAAAATCAAATAACAAAAAGGATATATATATATATATATGAGTGAGCCTAATGGTTATGAGTGTTTCCTCATAAGAGGCCACAAATTTAAAACCAAAGGGGGTAGAGTATGTATGTCTTTGTAAACTTAGCAATCAAATCGTTGTGCAGACGTGGGTCCCTTGTCCCACAAACAAGGGGGTCTCATACACCAATTTCGTGTATGGCTTGGTTGTGACCTTAAAATTGGATAATAATAATAATAATATATAAAAAAAGAAATTAAAGTTGAAAAAGGTAAGGAAAAAATAAAAATAAAAGAGAAATATAAAAAGATAAAAGATAAGGGAGTTTGGGTGGCTAACACCTACTTGAGGATCACATACTGGTCGATTTACTAAAGGAGTATTCTTTAAGTGTGACTTTTTGGAGTTTCATGGGGATTTCTGGATGGAATTCAGTGAAATTTTTTGTTTTCAAATCTTGATTTGTGTTGTTTAAACTAGTTTTTTACTGCATATATGGATTCAGCACCCTCAAAAACCCTTGGGCACTTTGATTGTGAAGAATTCGCCCATCAAAATTGGGATTTCAATGAATCCCTGTTGAATTCTAGACAAATTAGATTGGAAAACAAACCGGAAAACTTTTCAAAATATCACACTTAAAGACTACTCTTTTACTTAGCCTTAGGCTATTTTTTCTATAAACACAATTGTTCTTCATAATAATTTATATAGACTCCCTCACATTTCTCTAAGGAAAGACATTTCTCTAAGGAAGTGATGAACCCTCATCAGGAAATTGATGAACCCTCACCAAGATTTTCACATTTTTAACACAAATATGATGCTTTGTCCGATGAGAATGATTTTCCAAAGCAAAGGACCTAACATAATTATGAGCAATACTAGTATTATGCTCTTTAACCTTCATTTGAGAAGACCCCCTAGTTTCATCAATACAGGAAAGGTCATAAGAACATGGGATCTGATAGACACCTTTATAGATATCCTTTAATGACTTTAGAAGGTTTCAAATTCTATGAAGACGCTGAAAAATGGTTCTAATATTCTTCTTTTTCAATATTGAGCAATACTTTCAAAGGTGTCTTGAATATAAAGAAACATAATGTTATTGTAACGTACTCAACCCTCAAGATCAATTTATGGAGGGGCAGCAATTCATTTTTTCCCTGAACCATATCCCATCTTATTTCTAAGGCCATCATCCTCTTCTACTCATTGAGATCTTTTCGACAATATAAAGTTTTCCTCACTCCGAACTCTAGGCACAAAGTCAATGTTGCCCTTAAAAGATTTGTTACTTCATATCATGTAAGCATTTATACAACTAACATGTGGCGATAATTCCTGTGTCACTCCATCTTTTGACATGTGATTAACACATGGCAGTCATAGGAATGTGCCCATGCATCACCATTATGTTTGCTAACTTCACAGGGTGGGCACATTAACTAACCAATCACATCTAAATTTGGGGTTTCCATAAAAGCCCTTTTTAACTATATATATTTTTTATAATGAACTCTACATCATCATCACCATCATCATGTTATCTTTCTTATTAGCTCCAAAGCACCACCACATATCCTTGGTGTTAGAACACATCATTCTACATGTGATATCCACATCATTTGTGCCACATCAGCAGTGACACATCGACAACCATGCCACGAGCCACATTATCTACCCCATAGCCATTTCGATCCGACTTTTTCTAAAGGTGCATTTTCCGAAAATTTTGGATTTCTATGCTTCCTTATCTAGATTCTGCCAATCGATGTAAGAGACTAACAAAAAGGGGGAGACTACCACAATTTGAATCTTACAAACATCCAAACTATGTCAAACGTTTTAGAAAGCTGTCGATGATGGATTTCGATCTTTCAGATACATTCGGATTGTGTTAATTGACGAGAAATACTGACAAAAATGGTTGACTTCTAGCATTCGAATATGATAGAGATCAAGATGCTGTTACATGACAGAGAAAGCTCTTGATGACGGTTGTTAAAAGGAGACTAATGGAATTTGTATTTTTTCAAATTCTGTTAGGCGATGAAAAAAATCTTGAAAAAAATCTTGATAATGGACGAAAAAGGGCATATGCCAAACTTTGGATCTTCCATGAATCCGAGAAAAATGCTTTGTCAAGGGTCAACATCTGTATCCAAAGAAATCTTAAATTTTCCCTTTTATAAAAATCTCGATTTATGAATCCTCCATCACTCCAACTCCTGGTTTTGATGTTGCAAGTTCCACCCATAAACCTCTGGTTTTGGTGTTTGACAATAGGGTTTTTACATTGGGGTTAGAAAATAGGAGAAGGATATGCTAAATTCTATAAAAAGGGTAAATTTTAATAAGGCTAGTACGGCTAGTACATATGTGTTGTAAATATTTTTTAATAAGTTATTTTTAGTGCATAGTGTTTATTGTCAATGAACCTTGTTTATTGTGGGTGAACTTATTTATTATTTACAATTTTTATGGTGGGTAGGGGCATTGTTAGTGCAATATGTATTTTGTGATCATCTCTGGTCGGTAAAATTTTTGTGATCATCTCTGGTCGGTAAAATTTTTTGTTAACAATTTTCTTATTAGTCACACTTTATGGTTGTCTTATCAATGATTATTTTTTCAATGGATCTTTAGTTGACCATAGATTGTTGACAATTTTGATATCAATGACCTTTCTACTTGTTGATTTTTAGGGATCACCTTATCTCAATAGAAAATTACTTCTTAATTTTTATTTTAGGTTAATATTTTCTTGCATTTATTATTCATCATAAATTTATTTCACAAAGAATCTCAATAGTAAAAACAAAAATGCCAATAGGATCAGAAAGAGACAACCACACAATAACACAATAATTTACCCTGGGAAAACCCACATGGGGAAAGCCCACATGGAGAAAACCCAACAACCCTTTTTCTTAGAGAAATCATTAAGTTCAACAAAGATGCATTAAGTCATATACAAGGTTAAACTGACCAATACTAAAGCTAGGTCAAACCTGGTGTACTGCCCTTAGATTAAGTCATAGGTCTGCCCAATAAATTCGACTCTTCTCATCATAAGATTTCAATCTTGTAGCTCTATTACACTTCAAAAACTTAGCCCTCATATAGATTCAACCTTCAATACAAAGATAGGTAAGGTGTTATCTCAGAAGTTTGATCTACACTTGAGTTAGAGACTTTCCCTTGAACTCATCCATCTTCCTTGTCTTCTTTGCATGCCCAAACAAAAGATTATGCCTCTGAATATTAGCTCATCCTTACTTCAGAAATCTGCAATACTTAAACATAACTGAAATTGTGCATTGAAGGGAGGTTGAATGCCTCATATATAGTGTAAATTGACTATCTAAATGGGTGCATCTTACACTGGGGCCAACTTGAAATTATGGAGGACCGACTTTACAACTAGATCCAAAATTTTTAGTTTTTACAAATTCAAAAATTTTCTTTTATTTTGGGGCCAACATGAAGAATCTGATTTCCATTTATCATCACATACATATCAAGGGACATGAATTTTGATTATGACGACTTACCATAGCTACAAACTTCAACGCTCCCTCTTAGCTAGGGAGGTATTCATAATGACTATCTAGATGTTTTCATGTTGACAAATTTATCTAAGGAAGGGTTATACAAATTCATTATTAGCATCGACATCATCAACATCATCTTCATCTAATTATCATAACTTAGTCAACAACTCTGACATATGGTAAGTCATCAGCATCAACTAGTTGCCACAATTGGTCAGTACCACTAACCCATAATCCTAGTCGGTACTCCTCACACATGACATAACTTTTAGTATCAACTAGTCATCATAACTCTGGTCAGTACCACTAACCCAGAATCTTGGTTAGTATTCCTAACCTAGACTAGTCTTGGTTCACCATCCTAGTCAATATCTTTTACTTATGGTGAAAATACAAAGGCCACACTCTACATGAGCAACTGGGGCTAATAATAAATGAGCTCCTCATCCTATCTAGAGATATTGGGCCTGATGTTGAATGAGATCCTCATCCTATCTAGAAAGACTACGCCTGATGCTAAAATATTTGCACTCAGCTGAGTGATCCCAAGCTTCTAGGACCATTCTCCATAAGAATGATTTTCCTCGGATGTTGTTGTCTCGTTAATCCCTCTTGCTAAGGGAGACATGCTCAATCACTCCAAGCTTTCTCTATGACAATCTACTTGATAATACTAGATTCATACTACTCTCTTCTTGTACAATGACTTGGTACTACATCTCAAGGTGCCTCAGCCTGTCATCATGTTGTCATTTACACCCGATCAAACAATATTGTAATCAACTTCTAAAGCCACACTGCTTTAATACAAACTTCATAGGCTATGATATACTCTACTTTTTTAGTGCTTAACATGACAAATCATACCAGAGCTAAAACTAAAGCATCCTTCTGAAGTACTCTTCCTATCATCTGCACTCCCTTCCTAGTCAGAATTTGTATATCCATGTAGTTGTACATTATTGTTTGAGTCATATCTCAAACCATAATTGAATGTGACATGACCAAGTGTACCATGTTGGTAATTCAACACATGTTGATCTATATGCTTTGGCTTAATCATAGACTAATTTGCCTCCTTCTCTTGATCCATCATCTTGACTACTTTCAGGTTTCCTTAATTGGGTGATCTTATGGCATAAATCCTACCATGGTAGTCTTGGTTTCTACTCTACCAGTGATGTTATTAAATTGCATTATTTATCTACTCAAAATCAGTCACATTGAATTTAGAGATCAATTCCCTCTGAAGCTAAAGTAAGGGTTCCTGAGGAAGCCTTAACTACTCCCTCTAAAATAGATTTGTTTGGTCAATGCTTCTCCCTTTGACATATGGGTTCTTCAATTTTCATCAGAAAAAAAATCATTTGAATCAACCTTGATCCATTAATTCTGAGGAGCCTAAACAAAGCCTTCCTTTTTCTTACAAGTATAAGACTTATTCATGTACCTTGCAAACTTGAGGTGGCTCTTATGTGCATTTCTTCTTTCATTAAGGGAGACTATTTATACATCCATTTGATGTAATACTCAATGAAAATCATAATAAAATTTTAACAAAAGTATGCTTGATATGATGTCTCTTCATAGTATTCTCCCTCTTACTGAGGTAATCCTTCAATATGTACTTCTTTCAAGTTTCCATTGATTGCATCCGACTTCTTTTCGACGTAGATTGATACATACTTCAATTTTGTTGATGCAACTGCTCCCTCTTAATCTAAGATATAGTATAATATATCTCAACACAAATCCATATTTCTCGAAGAGTCATGTTGTCACGACTTCGCTTCATTATTCCATCTACTTCTAGAGTATCGGTGGACTTCATTATGTATCTGGAAACCTCATTAGGATACCATGGAAGAACAATTACAACCAAGCAAATAATTCTAATACAGGAGGCCAACTACTAGTAAAACAACAATAATCAAATAAGAGAGATATCAAATACTTATCTCTTGAGAATAATATCAACTCCCTCTTGATATTAGCCTTCTGCATCCATTTTGCAACTTCATCCACATCATTATCATGATATCATTCCTTCCTTGCAAGAGATAGGGTTTCTATTTTCAGCAGAAACATCCAATCCAGATCCAATCCTAGGATTTTTCCATAAACCCTAGGACTTTCTTATCCAAGCCTTTTATGTCTGCTAGGATTTATAAACCCTAGATACTCAAATTTTCAAAACCTTAGAATATGCTTCTTACACATGTGATGGAATTCATCATTGTCCTCAAATAGTTAGATAGGAATATGTGTCAATATCAGTGATCTTCAAATGAAATGATAGATCTATATCATAATTGAATTTTTCACAGATCATATATACATCAGATTTGAATTTTTCAACCCAAGAGCTTATCCTTCATTATTGGAACACTTCTAGATCTGAAATTGACTCAATTTTCCTTAAGATGACTTTAACCTTCAACCTTGAAGAGGAACATGGCCTCTTTTTCATTATAATAGTGTTCCATTAAGTAATGCTTTCTTATTAACAATGATCTCTTTCTTTACATTGAATTCTGACTACTTAGAGAATAGATTCTAGGACTGGGCATTCATATCTCAATACAAGTCATACCTTGTGTAATAGCAAGGTCCATGAAAACAAATGTTGCTAATGCTTTGCAATCTTTGAGGCTTCAACATCCCACCTTATGCAACATCTTTAGTTGTTCAGTATTATGTGTGATTTTCTTTTTGCAACAATCATATTGCTCCGCATCTTCCATTAGAGAAATCTAAGACATTTTCACCTTCAACACTTTATACATGGGTCATGATGCCAAATTTTGGTTCATTCCTTTTACTCTTCCTTTTAGACTTATCATTTTTTGAATCATAGACAAGACATCTTGACTTGTTCTTTAGGGTAAGATCTTAGATAGACCAGACTTAGTCCTATCAACTTGATACAATAATTTTTCAACAAGCATATTTAAGGTTATCATTTCTACTTAACTGAAGTAAATACTTTGATCAATGATACATACCTTTCTATTTTACAGACTCATAGCTTCGATGGTATATTTAAGGACCATGCTTCATACTTTTCATAGAACATCCTATCATTGTGCTTTTCATGGAAACCTTTTCAACCTAGGAGCCAGATAATATGACTTGAGGGGATGCTTCAGTCTTAACAAATGTGAAATTTCAATTATCTATCAATATTAATTTGTGCAAATAAACTTCAGAGGGATTTAAACAAAAAATACTTATTTTGGACTTTCTAAAGTTTGGCCTTATCATATAAATTCATTAAATTATCTAAAAAAGTTTGGCCTTTACATTAGGTTGGATTAGAGGATTGTTAGGCATAGGTAAGAGCTTGCTTCTTATAATTTAAGTGATTCCTCCACTTTTTTTGATCTGGACAGAGCACAAAATATTCATAGAAATTCAGAAATTTTGATCATAAACTTTTTCTTTCCTTGAGGCTTGAAGGTAAGAAAGCATTAAATCAATATTCATATTGTAAATACCATTAGTAACCTGAGTCATCTTACCTAGTTTTTTCTAAGAGGATTACACACTCAAATAGGTCTCCTTTTGGAAGACAACATGACTTATTTGGATTAAAAAAGGCATGCAACCTAATGCTTTGATCCTTTTGAGGTTTTGAAAACTAGTTGAGAGAATTTCAATATTTTGTCACAAGTAGAACATACAAATATATTCGGTACTTTAATATATGGATTGAGGTATCCTTAGGAACTCGGGTTGAGGCTAATTGTATAAAACTTGGGTCTCTTGGTCCTCTGAGTCTTCTTCGTCCTACTTAGATCTCACAGATTTCCTAGGCTTTCTTGACCCCTGCAACTGCCTTCTGAGTTGTTCTCCCCGTTGCAACAAGCTTGTAAGATTTTTGGATCCTGTAACTATCTTCTAAGGCCTTTTTGGCCTACTGAAAATTTTCGAACTAGGGCTTAGTATTCTTCAAAATGCTTTAACCTTAATAATTGGATCATGGTATTCCTTCTATGAATCTTAAATTCATAAATATGTGTATTATATTCACCATAGATGAAACTCGATTCATCGGAGATTAGGGAATATTTTGATTTTCAAAATCGTGAACATTAGGGAAAATCTAGGCTCCTTTCTAAGGTTTCTCTTTCACCCATGGCTTTGATAACATGATTACTTTTAAGGGATAATATCAACATACAATTAGTTCTTATGATATTATCTTAGGTTAATATTTTCTTGAATTTATTATTCATCATAAAGTAATTGCATAGAGAATCTCAATATTAAAAACAAGAATGCCAATAGGATCATAAAGAGATAGCCACACAAGAACACAATAATTTACCCTGGGAAAATCCACATGCGGGAAAAACCCAACAACCCTTCTAATTAGAAAAATCATTATTTTCAACAAAGATAGATTAAAATATATACAAGGTCAAACTGACCAATGCTAATGCTAGGTTAAACCTAGTTGATTTCCCTTAGATCAAGTCATAGGTCTACCCAATAAATTTGCTTTGGTCTGCTCTTCTGGGAAAAAAATTTGGCCTCTCTTCTCATCATAATATTTCAGTCCTATAGCTCTGTTACACTTCGGAAACTTGGCCCTTATATAGATTCGACCTTAAGTATAGAGATAGGTAAGGTGTTATCTCAGAAGCTCGATATTAACCTGAGTTAGAGGCTTTCCCTTGAACCCGTCCTTCTTCATTGCCTTCTTTGAATGCCCAAACAAAATATTGTGCCTCGGAATATTAGCTCGTCCTTTCCTCAGAAATCCACATTACTTGAACAAAACCAAAATTGTGTGTTAAAGGGAGGTTGAATGCCTCATATATATAGTAAATTGGTTATTCGAATGGGTGCGTCTTACAGTAGGGCCACCTTGAACTTATGGAGGGATAAATTTACAATTAGAGCTAATTTAAAATTTTTACAAATTCAAAAGTTTTTTTTTAGCCAACTTGAAGAACATGATTGACAATTATCATTACATACATATCAAGGGCTAAAAATATTAATTATAAAGACCTATACTAGCTACAAAATTCAACACTAATCACCTATATAAATCATTTTATGAATCATCCATAACAACATTAGTTGACATAAAAAATAAATGACATTCTCTAATAAAATTCTCATATACAGAAATCACTTATTTACCATTAAGTAAACAAGTACCATATTCCACAGAACTACCTTCCTTTGTAAACACAAACCTATGATTTTGAGTAATATTGATATATCTAACATCTCTTAAAAGCATGGATTGTATTTAATAGAGTTTTTGTTTAGTTGCATTGATCAAATATATGAAAATTAGAAGACATGGTTAATGCAATTGTTCTTCAAATGTTAATGAATCTTAATTACTATTGTTATCCTATTCAATTATGAAAGAGAATTTTAAGAGATTATTTATAAGCAAAAGGGAATTGAATCAAATAGTTCAATCATCTCCATATCAACAATGATTTATTTATGGATTTAAAATGAAAGTATCAAACATAGTAGAATTAATAAAATTGGGTCATTGTGTTGACCACATAATATGGAGGGTTTCCATTACAATAAGGTATGCCTAGAAAAATAGCTAGTTTCTTGTCCTCTGGCCTAGCCGAATAGGGATCTTTGGTGGGTGCCTTTGCACTTTTTGGACATTTTTTTTCATTTTTTTTCTTTGGGGTCATGTTACTGTCCCCTGAGGCTCCTCGTTCTCGGTTGGGCACACTTTCTGGTGCTATCTTCCTCTTCTGCTTATTGTGGTTTTTCCTGGATATTGTTTCACACTACCTATCTAGTTTTCTTGTATCCCTCGGATTCCTAGAAATATCTATCTATTTTCCTCGAAGTTGTGCACAAATGCATGTTTAACATTTTGGGTAGTTCTGTGTAAGTTTTTGTGTTCCATATTTTTGTTTCGGTTGTTCTTATCAGCCTTTTCATGTGGGGGCTCTTGGTCACTCTTATCTAGTTTTTCCTCGAGTTGTTCTCCACTATGATTCTTGAACTTTTTCATATCTTCCTCCTTTTCATTTGTACCATCTGTATTTTCATCCATATTTTTCTTGAAAACTTTGGCCACCTATGACTGCATCGATCCTAAGGTCTATCCCTAGACACCTCTTATCTAGTGCTTTAATTAGTTTTCTTTATTGGCTCTCTACGTCCTTCTTTCATTTATCATGCTCGACCACCATGCTTATATCCGACCAGATGTTGATTTGGTCAACATGGTTTAATGGATCCATTTGTGGACGGCTACAGTCCGACATTGAGGATGCAGAGGAACATAAATTTTCACTTCTTTGGCAGAGGTGAATGGATTCATTTGTCATTTCTCAACACTTCAGGGACATCCGTTTTAAGATTTTCCACCATTGGTGTCATATTTGCAGATATTGATGTTGTTGCTGTTGTGAGGAATCCATCCTTTTGGGATTTTTGCTGGTGTTTTTTCTCTTGGTGGCTATCTGGATGGTGCATGGGTGGTAGCAGTATGGTGTTGAGGTTTTTATCGGTCGTATATTTTTTCTCTAGTGTATTATCCTGGACTATCATGGTGGTGCATGGGTGGTGGTGGTCTGGAGTGGCAGGGTGGTTTCTTACTGAGGTGGAGGATGGTGATGACTAGTCTTTTCCACCTTTTCAAAATTTCTCGGTGGACACTAGTTGGATATATTATTTCCACCTACCATCTTTATGATTACATGATTTTATTTATTCTGGGATATAGATGATGCTCTTGGGATCGGTGGCATGTATTTTCGTGTGATATTTCCTCTCTCAGCCTTTAATATGCTACTGTATTTTTGGTTGGGACGAGACTTCCCAATCTATCTGAATTTATTACATCAGCTCCTCTTATCTCGGGGGTGCTGATATTCTCTAACATAAGGATTTTTATTATATTTTTTTCCCTATTTTGCACATATTACCAGTGGAACATTCCTTTTCGTGGGTATTTTCATATTTACTGCATGTTTTAGAAGTTTACGTGCCATGACCCACGCAAAATTTTAACTTTGGTCTATCTGGGTGACATTTGGACAAGTTTGTGTATTGTTTACCTGCACGTGGATTATCAACTCTCATTTTTGTTGAATCTCCTTTAACAAGGAGGAATATCTGACATCTCTTAATGGGGACATATCAGCTCAAGATTTTTTTTTACATGCCACCTTGGAGGTAGAGCACTCTGGTGGAAAACCACCACAAATGAATCAAGAGCGAACTCTCCATTCGTGGGTGGTTGGGGATGGAAAATATATGGGGATGTCGAATGGCCACACGGTACCAAAATTGAATAGGACCTATGACATGTCTAATCCTATCTCTTCTTTTGGGCCTCGAGCTGGGGTGGCACAGACACATGGTGCCACCAGCGGGAGTGGGGCTTCATCTTCCCCCCCCCCACCCCCCATGATTCACAACAGGTTTTTTCTCATGCACAACATAGATGTCGACAGGGGACCCGTGTTGTGAAATGTGCTACGGAACCAAAACTTATTTTTTTGGGCATGCCATTCTTTGGGATCATATTCAAAGTCTTTTAAATAGGGATCTGGTTGGGAGATGATATTTTTCAGGTGTTCACAATATGGATGTGGAAGCCTAGGTACTTGCACAGTGGAAGCCTATTCTCGGGTACACGCCGAAGGTCAGTGTGTTACTAAACCAATGGTTCAACTTCCACTTCCTCCACCAGGCGGATGCATAGAAGGTTTTGGGTATGCCATGGGTTCAAGGCCACAATTTTTTTATGCTACACCACTGGTATGTGGGTTTTAATCCCATCTCGAACACTCCGATAAATCGATGGACTTGGGTCAAATTACCCTGACCCCCCCTTGAATTATGGTCGAAACATGCACTCACTGATATTGGAAATGCTTTGATATCCTTTGTCTACATGGAATCGAGGACTTTGGGTGTGTGAGAGAAATGTCTTGCATGGTTATTAGTGGAGGTTGAATTTTCTGGTGGACTCTCTGAAAATATTATATTAAACTAAGGTTTTCTCTGCATCCAACAACGAGTCGATTATCGGAATGTTCCTTTCCAATGTTTATTATGTCATCACACTGGGCACCTTCTGGAGCACTCTCCATGATGAATCCATCTTTGGGATACAATGCAGGGGGCTGGATGACATTATGGATGATCTGGGTTGGGATCAGATGGTAGAGATTCAACTCGTCACAAAACAGAATCTAAACCAGGTACTCTCAATATGATCCAGGTGGATATTGGTGGCCACCAACCGATTCCACTTGGGGCCCCACCATTGTCTCTTTCATTTTTTCAGTTTTGGCACAACTTACTATTTTTGACCGTTTTTCGGGTCCTGAACTTCTGAAGTTGTTTTGAGGCCCTAAACGATGTTTTTTTGGAAAATAGAGAGCAACAAAGCCTATATTTCTTACATCAAAATTTGTAGTCCTCGAATAGATCTTTCTAACGAGCTATTGAGTGTGTCAAACGGAGATCGTATGCCAAATTTACGTCCTTGGGAAGTTGAAACACCAATTTACCCTAGCGGGGCCCATAGTTTTGGCGCTTCATCTCCTAGGGTTAGGTTTTTGGACGTTTGGAGTTTTCCATTGTTTCTCAATAATAAATAGGCCCTCGAGCCTCATTGTAACACAGTTCAGAGGTTTGTAGCTGCCACATCTCTTCTCAGAGATATGCTACCAGCACCCTAGCTATTTTTATTTCTATTATGTCTGTAAGCATAGTTCGTCACTTGTTATTAATAAAATGAAATATTGTTTCTGTTGCATCTCTGTTTTTATGTATATTTATGTATTTTATTACGTTCTTGCAATAATTTGGATTAGTGGTATCAGAGCGGTTTTTTCTTTCTCTGTTTTTCTTTGCATGTCCCCAACACGGTCATGGTATAAGGAGTTAGAGCTCGATCTAGTTGAACCCTTGCAAGATCAGCCTCGCAAACCCCGACGACCTCCCATGGCAGAAGAAAAAGAAAGACAAGGGAGCAAGAGATCCTATCAAAATAATACTGCTCGAGGTGGCCCTCGAGAAACAAAGGAACGCGATGATGGATAACTTTTCTCAGATCCTTCAACGAATGCCCACCTACGACGCATCTTCATCCAACAGCTACTCTGGAGGCGCCACTCCCTTCAAGGTACAGGTAAACTTTGACATTCCTATATTTGAAGTTCAGCTAGATGGTTAAATTTTCTGGAAGGGTATTTATCGATCCATGATTTCTCCGACCGAGAAAAAATATTTTTGCACTACTTAAGGCCGCCCCCCATGTCAAAGACTGGTGGGAAACCTACCGTGAGCAAGAGGATGAAGGGGAACCCTCTCTGTTCTCAGGCACACCCACTTGGAAATCATTCCGAGACGATATCAAGGAACAATATTACCCCGTGGGTAGCTATGAGGACAAATACATCCAATGGACCACGTTGCGGCAACAAAGGGATCAAGGCGTGCATGAACTGATGAATTTGTTCCATACCCTACGCACAAAGTTGGGTATTAAAGATTTAGGGAGAAATTTGGTGCTCAAGTACCGCAGTTGTCTTCACTAACATATTTAGGAGTAAATGGGGTTCCTAGACATTACATCACTTGGCACGACATATCACTATGCTGCCAAGATCGAGCATAAATTTAAGCATAAGAAGCGAGACTTTGGATCTGCAAATCCAAATCCAGGGAAAGGTGCCCTCGAATCGAGGAACAAGGGGCAAGGAAAAAATGGTACGACTCATAAAAACACTACAAATCCAAACAAGGACACAGGGAAGTGGTGTGAATTTCATAACAACCCCACTCATAGCACAAATGAGTGTTGGGAAAAATAGTCGTTGGTGGTCAAACTAAAGGCACCCAAATCAGATGCATTTTATGATCCTGAGTCAGAACCAGAAAAATAAAATGACATAGGGAAGAAGATCATTGATTCGGATCCCAGTGCGATTTTTGCCACCACCAAGATCCAAAGGGAGGATCCTGAGGATCCAGAGGAGGGGGAGCACCTCTTCCATTCACAGATGTGGGTGAAGGGTTCTCCACTACAATTCCTTGTCGATAGCGGAAGCCAAAAGAACCTCTTCTAAGAAGAGGTCGTGAAGCGGCTCGGCCTGTCGACCATAGCACACCCGCATCCATATATCATTAGGTGGCTTGACCCAGGGAGAGATATCTGCATCCGCCAATAGTGTCGCCTTCTGTATAGTATCAAGCCATTCACGGATGAGGTATTGTATGATGTTACTCCTCTTGATGTAGTTGATGTATTATTGGGCCAACCATACTTATGGATGCGACATGCTGTGTATGAGTCTAGGCCTTGTGTTGCTGTTATTACTTTGGGAAATAACTTGTACAAGATACAAGAGGTAATACCACCTGCTGTCATCTCTTTGACTACTGCAAAACAACGCAGTAAGATTGTTTCCCAAACTAGGAAATTTATTTTCCTTACAACTCGATCACAGGGAAAGAAGAAAATTGTGGCCACAACCTCGAAACAAGGCTCCCCTACATGGATGTAGCAGATGGATAAATTCATCTAGGAATACAAGGAAATTTTCTCCTCACTCACAGAGGTTCCTCTACACTGTCAGGACAAGCGCTCCATTGATCTGAGCCCCGACCCACTGCCGCCTGATGTTGCCATACCTCTGGAAACTACACACACAAAATCCACAAATGTACTGTCTAAGGCTAATAAAGAAACCAAATTTCCTAAACACATCCAGCATATCCACCCGCAGCTCCATGACATCTCCTACAAATCTAATGCCCAATTCAATAGCATCTGCCTCATCTCATGGACGATCTCAATGCAATGGGGACCATTGCTTCCTAAGGAGGGAGGAATGATCTAGCTGGATATTGGTGGCCACCCACCTATTCCACTTGGGGCCCCACCATTGTCTCTTTCAGTTTTTCAGTTTCGGAACAACTTACTATTTTTGACAGTTTTTTGAGTCCTAAACTTCTGGAGCCGTTTTGAGGCTGTAAACGACGTTTTTTTGGAAAACTGAGTGACTGAGCCCATTATTTTTGCATCAAGTTATGTATTCGTCAGGAAAATCTTTCTAACAAGCTATTGAGCGCATCAAACGGAGATCGTATGACAATGTTACGTCCCCGAGAAGTTGAAACACCAATTTACCCAAATGGGGCCCATAGTTTTGGCACTTCATCTCCTAGGGTTAGGTTTTTGGACGTTTGGAGTTTTCCATTGTTTCTTAATAATAAATAGGCCCTCGAGCCTCATTGTAACACAATTTAGTAGTCTGTAGCCGCCACATCTCTTCTCAGAGATATGCTACTAGTGCTACTAGCACCTTAGCTATTTTTATTTCCATTTTTTCTGTAAGCATATTTCAGTCACTTGTTATTAATAAAATGAAGTATTGTTTCCATTGCATCTCTGTGTTTATGTCTATTTCTATATTTTATTGCGTTCATGCATAAATCTAGATCAGTGGTATTAGAGCGCTATGCTCTTTCTCTGTTTTTCTTTGCATGTCCCCAACGCGGTCAGGGTATAAGAAGTTAGGGCTTGATCTGGTTTAACCCTTGCAAGATTAGCTTCGCGAACCTCGATGACCTCCCATGGTATAAGAAAAGAAAGACGAGGGAGCAGGAGGTCCTATTAAAATATTGCTTGAGGAGGCCCTTGAGAAACAAAGGAATGCGATGATGGACAACTTTTCTCAGATCCTTCAACGATTACCCACCTACAACTCATCTGCATCCAAAATCCACTCTGGAGGCGCCACTCCCTTCAAGGTACAGGTAAACTTTGACATTCCTATATTTGAAGGCTAGATAGATGCAGACACCACAGATAGATGGTTAAATTTACTGGAAGGGTATTTCTCGGTCCATGATTTCTCTGACCGAGAAAATATTATTTTTTCACTCCTTAAAGCTACCCCCCATGTCAAAGATTGGTGGGAAACCTACCGTGAGCAAGAGGACGAAGGGGAACCCTCTCTGTTCTCGGCCACACCCACTTGGAATTCGTTCCAAGATGACATCAAGGAACAATATTACCCTGTGAGGAGATATGAGGACAAATACATCCAATGGACCACGCTGCAGCAACAAAGGGATCAATATGTGCATGAACTGATGAATTCTTTCCATACCCTGTGCAAAAAGTTGGGTATTAAATATTCATAGAGGCATTTGGTGCTCAAGTACCATGGTTGTTTGCACAAACATATTCAGGAGGAAATGAAGTTCCTCGACATTATATCGCTTAGCACGGCATATCACTATGCCGCCAAGATCGAGCAGAAATTTAAGCAGAAGAAGCGAGACTTTGGATCTGCAAATCCGAATCCATGGAAAGGTTCCCCCGAACCAAAGAACAAGGGGCAAGGCAAAAAAAATATGACTCATCACAACACTACAAATCCAAACAAGGACATGGGGAAGTGGTGTGAATTTCATAACAATCCCACTCATAGCACAAATGAATGTCGGGCCAAACAGTCATTGGTGGCCAAACTAAAGGCACCCAAATCAGATGCATTTTCTGATCCTGAGTCAGAACCAAAAAAATGCAATGACATAGGGAAGTAGATCATTGATGTGGATCCCAGTGTGATTGTTGCCACCACTAAGATCTAGAGGGAGGATCCCGAGGATCCATAGGAGGGGGGAGCACCTCTTCCATTCGCAGATGTGGGTGAAGGGTTCTCCACTGTAATTCCTTGTCAATAACGGAAGCCAAAAAAACCTCATCTCAACAAAGGTCGTGAAGCAGCTCAGCCTAACGACCATAGCACACCCGCAGCCGTATACCATCGAGTGGCTTCACCCAGGGAGAGATATCTACATCCGCCAACAGTTTCACCTTCCATACAGTATCAAGCCATTCATGGATGAGGTATTGTGTGATGTTGCTCCTCTTGATGTAGCTGATGTATTATTGGGCCAACCATACTTGTGGATGCGACATGCTTTGTATGAGTCTAGGCCTCGTGCTGCTGTTATTACTTTGGGAAATAACTTGTATAAGATACCAGAGGTAGTACCACCTGCTGTCATCTCTTTGACTACTGCAAAACAACGCAGTAAGATTGTTTCCCAAACTAGGAAATTTATTTTCCTTACAACTCGCTCAGAGGGAAAGAAGAAAATTGTGGCCATAAACTTGAAACAGGGCTCCCCTACAAGGCTACAACAGATAGATAAATTCATGGGGGAATACGAGGAAATTTTCTCCTCACTCACAAAGGTTCCTCTACACTGTCAAGACAAGCACTCAATTGATTTGACCCCCGACGCATCGCCGCCTGATGTTGTCATACCTCCGGAAAATACACATACAAAATCCACACATGTACTGTCTGAGGCTAATAAAGAAACCAAATTTCCTAAATGCATCCAGCATGTCCGCACACAAGTCAATGACATCTCCGACAAATCTAATGCCTAGTTCAACAACATTTGCCTCATCTCATGGAGGATCTCAACGCAATGGGGACCTTCCTAAGGAGGGAGGAATGATCTAGGTGGATATTGGTGGCCACCCACCTATTCCACTTGGGGCCCCACCATCGTCTCTTTCAGTTTTTCAGTTTTGGCACAACTTACTATTTTTGACAGTTTTTCGCATCTTGAACTTCCAGAGCCGTTTTGAAGCCCTAAACGACGTTTTTTTGGAAAACCGAGTGATCGATCCTAGTTTTATTGAATCAAAATTTGTATTCCTCAGATAGATATTTCTAACGAGCTATTGAGCGTGTCAAACAAAGATCGTATGCCAATGTTACGTCCCCAGGAAGTTGAAACACCAATTTACCCAAACGGGGCCCATAGTTTTGGTGCTTCATCTCCTAGGGTTAGGTTTTTGGACATTTGGAGTTTTCTATTGTTTCTCAATAATAAATAGGCCCTCAAGCCTCATTGTAACACAATTTAGAGGTCTATAGCCACCACATCTCTTCTCAGAGATATGCTACCAGCACCCTAGCTATTTTTATTTCCATTATGTCTGTAAGCATATTTCAGTCACTTGTTATTAATAAAATGAAGTATTGTTTCCGCTGCATCTCTGTGTTTATGTCTATTTCTGTATTTTACTGTTTTCCTGCATTAAATCCAGATTACAATACCTATTATGAAACTACGGATATTGAATTTGAGTTGAAAATTATCATGCTTTCAGATTTGATATTTGAATGTTTTGAAATAATGCGATATGTAATAATTCTTTTAATTTTAATACAATGTGAATTTTAAATGAAAAATCAATATATAGATTAGTTTAAATTTTAAGTAGATATCGAAATTAATATATATGATAGCTATATTTAATTTTGATACATTAATTTAAATTTAATGCTTTTAAATAGCGAATGTGGGAGCTTGTAATAATGTGTTGTTTTTCATGTTTAAATTGTAATACATTTTAACTTATATGAAGTTAGAACATGTGCAATTTGACTCATCTCATTTATTATTATGGTCAGCTAGGTTAGTTTCATTTTTTATTATTAATAGATTGTGTGGAGTACGGTGGTCTGCGTAATGAAAGTTTGAAAGCTTCCTCCATAGAATGGGCTTCCTCTGTAGTCCTGTACATATGCATTTGTGTTAATTTTGAAAATATATGTTAATATTAATATTTTAATGCTTTGAAAATCATGCTTTTAGTTTTTATATTATAATACTTTGAAATAATGTCATATTGTGTAATAAATATTTGTTTTATTTTGATGCAAAATATTGTTGATGTTTATGAAGCTAGGAATATGATTCATATACGCAAAGAAATCCATGGTTGGGAAAGACAAACTGATAGTGATGATGAATATTTGAAGGAACAGGAGGCTAAGATGGATTTCATTTTAAATCTGGGCAGCACAAGAGGTAGGATATCGCTGTTCCAACAGTCTGTGAAAACTTATTGGAAAATGAAATGTGTACTGGCCAAGGCAATGGCTAATATGGAAGTGAGAGAAGAAAACTCTTCAATGTTGTTTGAATTACATCAAATCAAACAGGATATTCATAATATGATGAAGGCTCAAATTCAGGTTAACGAAAGAATTGGAAACATAGAGCGACAACTTAACAGCCTACAGAAAAAGGATTTTTTGGGTTCTATGCAAAGGACCCAACCCATGTGGACTCTTCTGATGGAACTTCTCTTTAGACTATAGATCTTTTGCATGTTTTTGGCGAATAGTATATATACTTTTTCTTTTAAATGTAAATGTTATGGACATAGCAACGCTATAAATGCAGTAATTAGAAGAAAACTATAATTTCAATTTTAGATGGCTTTTAATGCTCGACGGTGGCCAACAGACCTGGTTTCCTTCGAGCAGGTTGAGGCTCTGCAAATGATAGTATGTATAACAACTTGCTCGCTTTAAAAATGAAAATGGAAAGGTACTACTAAATTTACAAAAAAAAAAAAAAAAGGAATTTGAATTGAAAAATTAATATATAGGTTAGTTTAAATTTTAAGTACATTTCGAAATTAATATATATGTTAATTTAAATTTTAATGCTTTCAAATAATGTTTTTCTTTGGATATTTTAATTGTAATGTAGTTTAACTCATTTGGAAATAATACACTTGTAATTTGACCTACCTCATTTATTATTATGGTTATTTATATGTAATTAGGAACGATTCAGTTTTTATTATTAATAGATTGTGCGGAGTGCGGAGGTGTGCCCAATGAAACCTTGAAGCTTCCTCCGCAAAATGGACTTCCTGAGGTGTGCCCAATGAAACCTTGAAGCTTCCTCCACACAATTGACTTCCTCATCAACCCTTCACATATGCATTTGTGTTAATTTTGAAAATATATATTAATATTGATATTTTAATGCTTTGAAAACCATGTTTTCACATTTGATATCTTAATGCTTTGAAATAATGTGATAAGTAATAATTATTTTAATTTTGATGCAATTTGAATTTTAATTGAAAAATTAATATATAGAAATTAGTTTAAATTTTAAGTATATATTGCAATTAATATATAAGATAATTAGATTTAATTTTTATACGTTAATTTATATTTTAATGCTTTCAAATAATGAATGTGGTAGTTTGAAATAATGTGTTTTTCTTTAATGTTTTAATGTGATGCATTTTAACTCTTTTGAAGTTAGAACACATGCAATTTTATTCGTCTCATTTATTATTATGGTTATCTCTATGTAATTAGGCTAGCTTAATTTTTTATTATTAATGGATTTTGTGGAGTGCGGAGGCTCACAAAATGTAAGACTCACTTGCATGTGGCTTCCCCTTTGTTTTGTTTCCTTCTTGCGACCTTTTCCCTACTCTATGATTCTTGTCCTTCTTCTTAGCAAACTTTGTTGATGATATCCAACTCGTGTGTTTTCCTTATATTTATATGAGCCTTTGCCTGCTCATTTGTTTGGGCGGATGCCCCTTCTCAAGTTGGGTTGACCTGTCATGTCATGCAAGTGTTCCCCTTGTTGTTCGGGTTCCTAGGTGTGCCTGGCATGAAACGCCCCATCGGGCGCCCAGGCACCCCACCGAGCACATCTAGGACATGGGTGCCCATGTCTTCGTGTATCACATGTCACCTTGCTGACTAATTCACCAAAAATTTCCCTTTCTTGTTCAACACGTCATGTTGAATGTCACTCGTGCCGCCCGGTCATGCTCGTCACACATATCACCCACATCATGCCTGTTGTTAACACTGGAAAATCGTACAAGAAAAATACATTAGAAAATTTCAAGCAGAAGGTACAAATAAATATTTACAAGGAAGAAATACATTACAGGACCTGAAAATTTTAAATTTTCCTAAGGTCAGTAGATAAATCTTTGGACTGTGCACAAGAAGCACTAGACCTGAGTGCACATTGCGTTCTTTTCTTTGATAGCCATGAAGAGCGTGACTATCCCTCCAATAGTTGTGCAGTCTTGGAGAATGCATAATGTCACTCTTCGAGACCACTTGGAACACTTGGAGAAAACGATTTTCACTCAAGCTAACCAAGTACAGTCGCCTTTGAGCCACCTTGAGGCTTTATTTAACACACAAAGGAATCATACCCCCACTCTTGTGTCAACATCCATCTTATACAAAGAGAAGGAGGGAAAATTTGAAATTTTTCTATAAAATCCAGCCATGGCAACAGAAATGGGAGACACATTGTTATGCTGGCCAAATTTTTCACCAACAAACCAGCTTGTGTTGTCAAGCAACAAGAGGATTGGAAGGATTCATCTATTGGCCATCCAACACCTCAATCCAAGAGAGAAGAGTTCACCACGTGTCTGTTGATCTACCATCCTTTGAAAGGGAAGAGATGCTTGCTGAAACTTGAGGGGAAGAGACCCCCTTGTATTGGATATTGGAGCTTCGTAGCTCGAAGGCTCCACAACAAGAGATTTAGCATTCTATCTTCTACTGCCACCAGAACCTAATAAAGGGAGAGAGATCTCCATTTTTGAGTTATTAATGTGTTTGTCCTATTGAGCGTGTTTCTTGTGCATGTTGTTTTGTTTTTGTTTCATTGTTTATGTAGCATGTTATGTTTCCATTTAAATTAACTTATTACATGTTGAAATTGTTCCACTAACATTTGACAAACCAATTTGACCTATGAATTTCTTGCAGGTAAGAAACCTCTGTACTAATCATAGTGTATTTCGTCCACCCATGTGCCGAATGCACTACCACAAGAATGGCGACTCCACTAGATTATTTCTTTTGAGTTAATGGTCGTTGATGCATGTCCTTTTTCCTTCTCATACTTGCTATAAAATCACTCCCTCATCCTCTCAGCACTTTTAGTCACCCTCAGTAAGGAATTTTTTCTCAGAGAAGGAGGATTTTCTTTTCTTCCACTGACTGTGCGCATTCTGTTTAGATAGACACGTGGTTTTTCGCGCCTGTGGGAGAATAAGCCGTGCAGTAGGCAATAAGCCCATTTTTCACTTATTTTTCTCATTTTTTTGGAGTTGTAAGGTGGTCGCAACCCATAAGAAATTTTCCATCACCTATGCTATGGTATTTCATGATTGGTTAAGACACTTATTTCATATAGTTTAGCCTAGCAACTCAGTAGTTTTAATTTTAGTTTTTTATTGTTGCAAATCACACATAGTTTCAGTAGGGGAAAGTAAGTGGCCTTCAATCCACATATGATGTCTGAACAAGTGATTTACTGATAAAATATACAAAAAACATAGAGTAATTAGCAGAAAAGTAAGTGGCCCATACATCCACACATCTTTAGCTAATTCTTGTTTTTCAATTTTTGCATTAGATTAGTTCAATTTTTTCATTAGGAATCAAGACCAGGACCAAACTGTCGAAAAGAAAGAAAATAATATATGCCACCCTTGCATCTCACAATGAGCCTGGGTATGCATATGACCGCTTGCCTAAGACAATTTTCCATCTCCCTATATTGCAAACTTAGTCTAACTAGGAAAGGTGTAAGTTGCCCATAATCCACACATCATTTATTTTTGCAAGGAACAATCACACATAGCATAATTAGAAAAGGAATGTAAAGGATTAGTGCATATCCACATCTCATAACACTTGTGATTGTACACTCCAAACCACACATGAAGAATCGATAATCATTGGACCAAAAGACACCCAGTGTGTTGGGACCTTTGTCCTCTTCTTACAGTTACTTCGCCAAGGGACATCCTGAGAAATTGAGACTCTCTAAAAATAATCATTAATCAAACTCACTATATTCTCCCCACAGGGGCCACAAAATAAATTATAGTTTGGGTTAGGACCATCGAGAGTAGGCATCCAATAAGCCAGCATGGTCATTCTATATTTTTAACATAGATGTTGAATTTTTTAGGGAGCTTAAAATCTGTCTATCTGCCCACGAAACAAATACCTAAGTGTTACCAGAAACCAGTTTCAGAGGGGGTTAAGCTTTGGCCCAGTGCGTGCAGTACTTTTTGGGTCCACCTGACCCATCTAGTGCTCGGTACTAGTAGCTGAATACCAAGAATATCAAGACTTGAATGCTCACGTGGGATGATGGTACTTTAGTGGCCAAAACTAGGGCATCCTTTCCTATAGGTGATGGTGTAGGCAGCACTAGATCCTCTTACCATTACCTTGGTCGATTCTTTGATTGATAGAAGGTGTTGCCAGTTCTTTCGGGATGTTAGCCCCATACCCATTAGAAGACATATTCACAAGGCCCAATTACATTTGAGAGTGTAAGGACAATTATGGATATTTAGGCTTTTGAGTATCATACGCAAAACAACCAAACCATATTTTTTGCTTGCTTGATCACATAGAGTTAATTTAAAGGAAAACTTAACTCTTATTTTTTCGATTTGTTTTATGCATTTGATCATATTTTCTTTGATAAAAATCTTCCTTCCATCAACAAACCAAAAATATGGCCAATATTAAGCTATTCGACACCATAACGGACCCAACGAGACCTTGTCGATCTAGGTGTTTTTTGGACCTCCCCCCATTAGAGGGAGGAGTGCCAGGTCTTTCTCCATTTAGGCATCAAATAAGACACACTACCACCATTATCAGTTCATCCTTTATCGAGGCATCTGTGACTGGAAACCCCCAATGTTCAGCCAACACCACACCAGTAGAAACCCTAGCAAGGTCACCACACTCATCTCTTCCCACACCCCCTAGAGGGTATAGGATCCATACCCCTTCAAGGAGTCAATAGAACATTCAACAGGGTATGCCACAGGGTAATATTCCCCAGGAACCCCTCATAAACCATTACACTTAGACACCTGTGTTTCCTCAGTAAACAATGGTAGTCAATACTCAGTTACCTTTTTTAGCATCACTAAACCTTCCAAATCTATCAAAGTTAACCAATGACCCCATTGCACATAGCCTTAATTGGCTTCCCATACCCATGAATATCCCTTAATATATACCAAAATTCGGAGGGAAGCAAGCGGAAGGCCCAGGAAATCATATTATGACTTTCCACCTATGGTGTTAATACAATAGTATCATTGACGATACTATTCGACTGAGACTATTTCAACTCACCCTAACTAGGCCTGTGGTGAAATAGTATGTTGAGCAGCCTTCTGCTTCGCATGGAACCTTTAGTACCCTCACTACCACATTCCTCACTTATTTTTAGCTACCCATTCACCACGATTCAGGAATGGAATTGCTGATTCATTTTAGGCAAACGCTAGCCGTCCATATATCAGACCATCTCCACGAATGGCAGGGACGTCGTAGTTTGTGTAAAGCCAAACTCGATGATAGAGTTTTTTTGGAATTATTTTTGAAAAATATCATAGCAAAGATCTCGAAAGATGTGACAACACATAAAACTACCTCAAAGGAGGACACCATTTGCAAAGCCCAGTAGCTCAAATTCATCTACACCCAGTCAAGATATATTTAGAATGTCTTTCCAAATGCCCCGCGCTTGCAAACTTATAGAGAGTTACCAGGCACGTCGAATACTACAGACGGTTTAATCAGGTCATTGACTCAAGGTTACCTAAGCAACAATATCCAGTACCCAGGATATTTGTATGATTCTACCCAGAACATGATGCAACCTGGCTACCACTAAAGTCAATCTACACCTTTACAGAATATGACGAATAGGGTGGTACCATACCATCAACAATAAGGAGGCTTGTACCCTCCCTCGTAGGGGAACCAGTAATCAGCTAGGAATGTTGATGGAAGAGACCCCCCCCAACAATATTACACCAATCCGGGACAAGGGAACCTGGTTGCCTCATTCTCTTGAGTTGTCGAACTTTCCATGCAGGGAGTTAGCAGGTGCGTTGAATACTGTAGATGGTTTGATTGGGTCTTTGGCCTAAGGTCACCTAGGCAGCAGTAATAAGTACCTAGGATACTCAGGGAGTTACCAGGCGCATTGAATACTATAGACGGTTTGATCATGTCTTCGGCCCAGGGTCACCTAGCCAGCAGTAATCAGTACCTAGGATACTTAGGGAGTTACCACGTACGTCAAATACTGTAGATGGTTTGATCTAGTATTTTGCCCAAGGTCACCTAGGTAGTAGTAATCATTACCTAGGATAATTAGGGAGTTACCAGGTACGTCGAATACTACAGATGGTTTGATCCGATCTTTGGCCCAAGGTCACCTAGGTAGCAGTAGTTAGTACCTTGGATACTCATAAGATTCTACTCAGAACGTATCACAACCTAGCTATTGTGAAAGTCATACTAGCACTCATATACCAACTAGGGATAAGGGAACCAATATCCCCCATTCCCCACACAGAATGGACCATCGCCACAGCATAATGCGTCGTTCAATCTAGTGCAACCTTCCCAGGCTCATTAACAACCATACAACTAGGAGAATTATGACAATCCTTCAAATTCTGCAAAAAATAAGCTGAGGAACAAACAAAACAGAGATCTTGGATAGGGGGCAATAATCAAGAACACCCCCTGAGGTCTCAAACTAGGGGCAACCCCAACTAGAATCAAAACTTGGAACTAAGTAATGAATCCCAATGGAAAACTGGAGCTCAGAGTATCTAATTGCGAAACTGCAAGAAGCACAGTGATCAACACTTCATTATGGTCGATCTGGACCTCATAAATTGAGATTTCAGACAAAACCATTTTCAGGCCCCATGCCCACCCCCTCCACAAAATATTTCAAGTATGCTCTCTCTCTTTTATTTGAATTCAAGTTATTTCAAATATATTTTTATGAAAAAATTGATGTTACTTGGGGTATTGGCTGCAGGTATTGTACGCATGCCAAATCACTATACACCCCAAAAAATAAAGGTATAAGAGCAAGTATAATTCTATCCCTAGCAAGTATAATTATATCCTGACATCATTTCTCCACAGAGATCAACCATAAGTTCCAAAAACCCAACCATGTTTATCATCACCTCACCTTGCACATGGTAAACATTCTTGTAGGTCGATAGAACCTCACCCTCCATGGCATCCATCACTCATGTAGACCATACACCAAAGGTTTGGAGCCATGGCCATAAAATCCAATTTTGAGAAGTACTTCATGTTCTCTGATCCGCCATACATCAAGTCAAGTTTCACCCATTTCATGCTAAAACCCCTTTCTCGGACTACCATTCTCATCAACAGATCGAATAAGCACCACCGCGTCTCGCACTTGGCCTATCACTCCCCCACCATCATAGCCCACCTATAGCATTGTTCATTCGCTTCATCACCCCCGCACCAAGAATAACCAATGGGGCCCCCATCCTCAGCAAAACACCTTCCTCACACCATAATGATGGATTATTTTCATGTTTACAAGGGCAACTGTCTCTGTGCTTGTACATCCAAACCCATTCTATATTATTTTGGCAAGTGTACAAATAATTTTTTTTAGGAGAGAAATCCCACCCATCCATTCAAATTTCTCACCTAGCAGTAGTCCCTAATCACCCTTGGTCCAAGCTACACATTATTTACCACAACCCACCATGGCACTCATAACAACCACACACCCACCTTGGATGTCCTACCGACTCTAGGGATTTCCTCACCTAAAATTTTTATGACTGTCGCCACTCGCGTTTACAAGATCCAACCTCAGGCACTTAACTACTATCATCAGTTATAGCCATTTCTTTTCATCATACCTAAGTTAACCTATCACACCAAGCCCTCCTACATCACTAACCCCGGTCCCTTGCATCAATACTCATCTCGTTCGGCTGGTGCTTCCTTCTTGTTGACCACAATAAACATTTTCCAAGAAGGAGGTAGTACCTTGGATGACTCCCCACCACAATAGGGGCATTCCCGGATGGTACTATGGGAATCATCATTTCCCATTGATGTCATTGATCCTCTTGACATTCAACTTCAAGATAAACTTTCATGTCAATATGGTATCATACTTCATAACCGTTGCACTCTATCAGAATTCGTCTAATACCCATGACTTGATAAGCATCTCTTTCCACAATTCTTACACGGGTCGGTCCCCAACATTCAGAGACCCGTGCATACAATTAGCACTAGTTTTAAAAAAAAATGTGTCATACCAAGATTATGTGTGTGGGAACCACATTCAACCTTCTTTCAAAGAAAAAAATCCCCTGAGGTCGTCAGCAACCATTGTCATCAACCAGCAACAGGTCATTACCACAAAAGAGACATCAACATAACCTTTATCTTTCAGATAAGCTTAACTAGTCAAAACATCATGAGCATGGGACATGCCTGCCTCATAGAAATATTTTATTCATTTTATCTCTTACAGGGTTCCAACAGAGCATGGTGTCTCTTTTTACTCACAGAAAGAGGTCTCCACCCCGCTTAAGTAAGCACGTTACGCAATTCGTCACCGTCCCCGGCCATTCCCCATCCCGCACATCTGAGGGCCCATTCCGTGACCTCGTGAGCATGGGACAAGACTTGAAAATACTTTCATTACATCCCTCTGAAGATGAGCTTTAATTGCCCTGAAGACATCTCCCTGCAAAAAACCCTAAAAATAGCTCTTTTTCCATTGGCGCGGTTCAATAGTTCAGCCCTCACGCCAAGGGGGAAAATCCTCCAAAGAGGGCGCGCCAATTGGCACTCTATCATAGAGCCGCACCCGTGCCAACCATATTAAGAGGTGTTTTAAAAAAATAAAAGGCGAAAGTTTCGTCCTAACAAATTCTTGGACTGATATCTATCTTGAGTTGGGAGGTTTGGCTACGGATTTCCATAGAGAGGAAGTGGTTTGCCACCTCTCATGGAAGCTTCCTTAATGATAGGGCCAATCCCATAATTATAGGGATCCCAACTCCCCTTCCTCCATCTATAAAAGCTTGCCCATTTCCTTTGCAAGCTAGTTCCAAAGAGTTCCCAAGAGCTTTCACATCCTTATGCTGCAAGAGCCTTCTTGATTCCCTTAAGGCCAAATCCAAGCAAGGAGACTATTTCCAAGTATCCAGAGAGAGAGGCTTGTCCCATCCCTGACAGGCTTTATCGAGACATGTTGTGCTGACGACCCGCTAAAGGAGAGTGTTGCGTCGAAGCTATGGTTGTATTCTTCTTTTGACTCTTTAATGATAAGCGACTATTGGTTATGGTTCCACTCTTGTTCTTGATCATGTTCATGAGTTATGTCCTCTTCAACTGACATATAGTTGTATGTACTGGATTTTATGCTTGCGTTTGTGTTGTTTCTTGCATGTGCAGGTGTCCGATCACGGAGATCGTGAGGATTGTGATCTGCCAGGGCAAAGGAACAGGAGCACCACCTCTTCTACAAACGACAGCGTTGGATTCCAGGTAAGCCTTCCTTGCAAGTCGGTTTATTTACAATTAGGAACCTGCACTGTAGCGTGTTTGATTGTTGCTAGACCCGATCTGGGCTAGTAGGGATCGCCTCTGTCCGCAGAGGGGATTTACCTCCTCAACAATTTGGCGACTCCGCTGGGGACTCAGCTTGTTGTTTGATTTGTAAGCTATAGACGGAGCCTGAAGTGCAGCCAGATAGCCTTCGAAATGCTTTTGCTCTGCAATTGCGAAGTAGATCAACGCTGCTTCAGTCAATCTCCAGTTTAGTTTACGGGCTGAACAACTTGGAGCATTGTCTTGTCTTTTCAGTTGATTCTTGATCCTCCTTGCTTGGTCGGCTCTTTTGGCTGGCTCTTTTTGTGTTTGGCTTTTGGTTCAGTCCCAGAGGATCAGATCTGACCTCTGCTTTTCCGAATTTTCACCTTTTCATAGTTGGCTTGATTGGCGCGAGTTTCAGCCTGACAGTCGCGCCAGTTGGCGCAGTTTTCCAGTTCATCACTTGCGCCATTCCCTGTCTGGCGCGGATTACAGCGAGACAGTCACACCATTTCCTGTAGGTGCTAGGGTTTACCCTTGTTCGGAAGCTTCTTTTGGTCAGTACTTTGCTTCTGGGTTTGTTTTGGATTCTGCTTGAAGTGGTGAGTCTGGTCTTGGTTGGGAGAAATTCTTTGTTTTTTCATTTTCAGGTGTTGGCGCTTGTTGTCAGTTAGCAACCCGCGCCAATTGGCCATTGGCGCTAGTTGTCAGTGTGCAAGTCGCGCCAGTTGGCGCTAGTTGTCAATGTACAAGTCGAGCCAATTTCAGGATGTATGAAAATTGAGACTTTTTCCCTAAATCCTTCACCAGTGTGTCTTTCCCTTCCAGTCTTTTCCTTGTATGAGCATAGATTACATTGCTCATTGTTTGAAATGTCTTCTTTCCATGATTGTTTGATGTAAAAGGGAATGAATGCCTTGTTTTGATCTCTTGCTTTGGAAGTCCTCTTTGTGTTTGACCTCATATGTTTTGTCACCTTTTGAGGGATTTCGTTACAAAGTGTTTGAAACAACGATTGCATTCTTAGTGTTTGTTTACATCTCTTTTGCATTCATCCTTCATTAAGGAGATTTGCGTTTATTTAGTTTTCGTCTCAAAGTGTTCTTTTTGTTAAAATGCATTAGATCACATTGCATTGAAAAGTATTTTTGAGATCCATCATTGAACTTAGATTACATTGTTTAATGATTGAAAACTAGAAGTCGCTTTGAGTGCATTCTCTTTCATTAAAAGCATGCATTAAGTAGATTCTCATTTCATCGAAAAATGCATTGAGTGCATTCTTATCATTTGAAAAGAAAAAGGAAATTGTGAATAGATTACAATTGCATAGTTTTCGAAAAAGAGGATTTTGCATAGATTACATTGCATTATTCGCATCGTTGAATGTTTGGAATTACTTTTGGATAGTGAAAGTCATCTAGTTTGGAAAAAGTTTCGTTTTCAGTGTTGTTGTTTGTTGCATCATTGTTTGAAGCTCTTCCCTTAACTAGATAACATTCATCGAATTGAAAATTTTTCTTTTCTCATATAGCTGCATATAGGAGATTGTCATATGACATTCGCTAGGGCCTGAAAACTGAAACGTAATTGAAGATAAACTTTAAAATTTACTCAATTTACACTAAGGCAGCATTGAAATCTAACGAAACACATTTAGAGGTCTAGGCTAGAGACGTGTTCTGGTGTCTTAAAACCTAGTAGCTGTCGTTCGCCTCTTGGCTTTAGACAGCGCTAGTACGGACTTGTGCTCCCCGTACCGTCGCGTATATAAAGGGAGACCCCAATAGGTTTCAATCCTTTATCCATAGGAAGCCGAGTCTGCCGCCCTATACCCGTGATACACCGAACACAGCATTCGGGGAGATTGCCTGCACGTACGTTAAGTCCTTGGTTGATTTCTCTTTCATTTTGAAACCAAGGTGTATATTGTAGTTCACGGTTATTTGGTACACCCTTTGCCTAGTATTCCTGAGTAGTCATTTGATCTTTTCTGACTCTTTAAATTTGAAAAGATCACCAAGCGCTTGTCCTTTCACGCTTGTGTCAAATCTGAAAGAGATAGAGTCACCTTTTCAACCATTTCTCGACTCTTAAAATATGAAATGGTGAAGTTTCTAAAGTTTCAATGTGGTAAAATAAATCACTTGCGATCACACGCCCTGTCATATTTTCTTGTTGGATGTTTGATTGTGTGCCTTGGTTTTTAGCCCGTGTGCGGTTTTGAGTCGTTGATGGAAACTTTTCCAGAGTTCACCAACTAAGGAGTCCCCTCTGATGGGAATCCTAGTCATTTTCCTCCTTTTGGAAATGTTGGCGCTCCTTATATGGCAATGTTGTCCCATCCTGAGTTAACTGTTGGGTTTCCCGTTTGGTTGTTTTCAACCTCTGTGGTTCCGGATGTCTCAGCTACTGTTCAATCAGTTCCTCCACCTGAACAACATCATGTTGCTTCCAAGGAGGTGTTGGTGTTCAAGGAGCCTGCGTATTTGGCAATACCAAAAGATGAGACAACATAAAACTACTTTGGGGCCCTAGGATCTAGCCCTCCTAGACCCGGAGAGGGATCTCTCCAAATAGATCAAAGAATGATGTCTCTTTGAAGCTCAAAATGAGGTGTTAGGCTAGGTATGAAGCACAGAGGGGTTTTAAATGATTTGGTTGAAGGGTTGTTGGGTTGGTCAGGAGATCATAGACTGGGAAAGTAATGAGAGAAAGGAAACAAAACAGCAGGAGGCTTCAGCAAAGAGGATAGGCCAAGACAGTGCCATCCATTGGGCTATGGAGTCATGAAAGGAAATTACATGCAACAACTAGCCAAGGCTTTCAAAGGGAAAGTCATCTATACTAAAGGATCTTTTAGATAGATGATGGGATGGAACATTAAGGAGGAAAGTGAAAGAAGGAAAGCAACCAATTTTCTGTCTATAGATCAGGTCAGAGGTCATTTAACTCCAGACCTGCTTGGACATACTCAAAGGCTGCTCTCAAAGAGACAAAGGGGAAGCTTATAGATCAGACCAGAGGTCATTTAACTCCAGGTCTGCTTTAGCAACTCCAAGGGAAAAACAGAGATAAGATTACAAAGAAACATCCTACACAACCCCAAGTTCTTACATCGCGCCACAGCACAACATCCGCCGCACCGGTTAAACCCGTGAACCCGCTCTTAGACAACACATAGGGCGGAAAACAGGAAGCGAGAGAGAAAACAACACTAGGGCACCTAACAAGATAATCTCACTATTATTCGATGCTCACTAAGAACATGAAACAACGTAGCGACACACAATAGTAAGAAAACATCACCAATAGTAACAGACCAGATCCCGTGAATGTGCTTTGATTAATAGATGCAAAACCACTATGTAAAATAAGTGCCTGTATTTATCGTTACAACGCATTTCTCCTCCCCACCCTATTACATGTGCCTACTTTGCTATTCCTCCACGCATCGTTCTTATAGTCAAACCGAATCTCAATAAAACAGATGCCTGCACACAACAACAACAACTTTAAATTAAGGCTTTGGGATCTTTATAAGAAGAGAGAAAACAGAGGCAGATGAATGATGATAATGATCTCATTAAGACAATCGCCACAAGTAAAATGCTCCGTCACCATATCGCTTAATGGAAAAAATGCAGCGTTGTGTGTACCGTAGACCCGCCGGAGATCTCTGCCGGTTTTAAAATCGACCCTTGATGTTTCTTTGGGATCCTTCTTCAAAAGCTGGAGCTCTGTGGCCGCCATTCGGAATAAATGAATCGATGAAGTTCCACGTCCATACCTTGATGTCGACGTTCGGACTCGTCTTGGGGCTGGGTTCTCGTACAATACAAATAATCTTTTCAGTGTTCGAGGAGGCCAGGACTTCTTGTAGGAAGGTGCATATCCGGGAGAAGAGTACTTTTACGTTAGGTGGCAAGCGATATTGACCATTGGTGCGCTAGTCTTCGAACCTGAGTTTTAACCTTTGAATGGCAATACCGTTGATTATGTCAACAACAAAAATAACCCTTTGAAACTTGTTCGTATCCTACTGGGCACGTCGAGAAAACTCTATGTGACCCCCCGCATAATGAAACAAACTTAACACAAGAGTCTTGTTGCTGGTGTATGGAGGAACTAAGCCATGCGACAGGCGTAAAATGGTGGCGTACGAAAGTGAGAACAATGAAAAGTGAAGAGAAAATGATCACATAGCGTGAAAACTCAAATGCCACTACCAGAGTGATTACATAGGAAACATGGAAAAAAAATGGATTGAAGTTACAGAATACGTGGCCCGCGGAGGCGAGGGTGGACAACCCGAGCCGTCGCATCCGGGGAGGAGACGGACGGCGGAGATGCAATCAGAGGATCGGCAACCAAGGGTTGCAAAAGGAGACATCACAAACTTCCATTGCGATTTATTAGGGAGCTAGTAGCCGTTGGATCGTGAAACAAACAGAACTGGGACGATCAACTTCCGTAGTGATCGAGGGGAAGGGTTGCGATTGGGCGTGGCAGTATCGGAGGGTCGTACGGCCATCAGCCGACCGTTGGATCTCGGACACAGACCAACGGTGGAGAACACAACGAGGGGACCTCGCGATTGGCGGAGGACCGTCGACCGCGGAGGACGGACGGCCGTGATCTGAACGGAGCACCCGTGGAAAGGGCTCGCGATCGGGCCGGACGGCGGGGTTGCGATTGAGCGCCGCCGTTGGATCGGTCGAGATGGACGTCGTGATTGAATCGAGATGGTAGACCAAGGAAGGTGACACGTCGACCGTTGATCCGTAACCAACGGCGGGAACGGACCTGGGGATCGCAACCCAAGAGGTTGTCGCATGAATGTTGCGATTGCGATTGAGCCGGGCCCGCGCACACAGCCTGCGCCCGTCGATCCGGGGGACTCCGATCGACCCGTGCGAACGCATCGGGGACTTACCGCTCGTAACCAATCGCATCGGGGATTTTCAATGTTAAGCACAGGCTCGGCCCCCGCTACCTTCCGATTGCGATTGGCGCTTTGGGGACTTGAGCGCTGTCCCGCGCACGGGCACATGTGGGGAAGTGTTGAGGGGAAGGGCTAGCCTTAGAATAAGGTTTTAAAGTAGGGTTTTTAACCCTTTTAATGGATTTTATGCTCTGAAGGGAACAATAGAGGAATAAAGGGGAGAAGAGGCCAACAAAGGTTAGGGGAGGAAATTTTAAAGATTTTGGGGGAAATCAAGGGTAAGAAGGGAAACAAAAGGAAGACAAGGGGATGAAAAGAGGCTAAATGAGGGGAAATAAGAGGGAAAAGGAAGCCTTTGGGAATTTCTTCATCAACAAGAGAGGCTTTATAAGGGAAACCAAAGAGAGGGAATTCTGATCAAAGGATAAAAGACACATGGAGGCTTCAAGGAGACCTGTCTTCAAAGGAGATGCATTCCTTGAAGGCTCAAAACAATTTAGGCCTATTTGCTTGTCAAAAATTTCAGCAGGGGGCTGTCATGGCCTCCACATGGGGATGGCTTCTTCTTGAAGAGCCGAAGAATTCGCAAATTGATCTCTTGGTGTAGGCCGTATGCCCGGCCGTTTAGCACATCCCTTTCTTCTTTGATCAAATCGGCCACAAACTATGAAGACAACATATCAAAGAACAAAATTCTCCCACACAACTACCTACCCAACACCATAGTCCTAACATTTCTTCTTCTTTGGGTGTTACTTGGACTTCATGTGACCCCTTTACATCATCAATCTTTTCAAACAAGAAAATAAACCCTGGCCCTACTCCTCTACCCTTATTACTCCAAGGAGACCGCATTAGACCGTTGGCCTCATATGTTTCTCTTACCCACACTACTACCTCGCTAGGATTAGACCTGTCAGCAAGCCTTTTCTCTACATTCTAAGACATAAAATGAAACAACTAACTACAATCACAGTCGAGACGATTGAGCTTTCCTACCTACCCTACTCTAACCGGAAATCTTCCGATGTTCTAGGTGATATGATAAAGTCATTGACAACCACTAAGTAGTAGGAAAAAGGATATGAGCACTGCTTCTCGTTAGAGATAACTACAAAGGCTCGATGTGGTTTTTCAAAACCCGTGGTCACCACTGTAAAGAGGACTATTTCTCGGCGTAACTGCCCTTGCTAATGATCAACGCGTGATATTTTAGCAAATTGTGGCCTCTGCGATTTCGCTACGATCTACTTAACATAAGTGATGTACAATTTTTTCCTTTAGGCTCTCCCATATTAAAGGTCGTCATCAGGGCAATTTCTTCAATTATTTCTTCAAGTTTTCCACCGTGTTCTCGTGTTGCCCCGAAAGAACCTAATCTTCTTCTTGCACGTCAATGTTAGCCGGAATCTCCCATTTTTAGTGGGGCGGAGACTTCAAGAAGGTTTCCCGGTTCTAACTCATATGATATCTCTTATGCACTAAAAGTTCAATTTCAGCGCTGCACTTTCCACCACCAAATCTAAAAACATCTTCTTAAGCGCAAAGTTGGGTATTGAGAGCTAAAAGGTCAACCACCTTTGAAGGTCAGTATCCTCCCTCCACCGCCAGGACACTTATGCACCAGCGTCGTAAACTGGCTATGAGGTCTGGATCTATTTTTGCAAATTGTTCGATTCTTCCATTAGCGAAGTGATCCGATCTGGCGTGATGATGTTGTATCACAGTCACGGTCTCCGTTAAGTCATGAAAACCAACATAACTGGCACCGCTGATCACCAGTGGAGTATTTTATCATTCAAGTGAAGCGGCGCAATG
>MU968439.1:90203-144094 GCA_034641835.2 Pinus albicaulis
GGTTAAACACCCACCGATAAAATTGAACGCTTGAGCCAGGCGATTTTATTTTATTTTATTTTATTTTATTTTATTTTATTTTATTTTATTTTATTTTATTTTATTTTATTTTTTGCCGGATTTTGCCGATTTTGCCGATTTTGCCGATTTTGCCGATTTTGCCGATTTTGCCGATTTTGCCGATTTTGCCGATTTTGCCGATTTGCCGATTTGCCGGCAATTTGCCGGCAATTTGCCGGCAATTTTTTTTTTTTTTTTTTTTTTTTTTTTTTTTTTTTTTTTTTTTTTTTTTTTTTTTTTTTTTTTTTTTTTTTTTTTTTTTTTTTTTTTTTTTTTTTTTTTTTTTTTTTTTTTTTTTTTTTTTTTTTTTTTTTTAACTCAATTCTAACTCAACCTAACCTTAAACTTAACTTTCAACTTTATTTTAACTTATCCAACCTTAATTTTTAACTTAATATTAACCTTTAACCATAACATTAACCTTAACCTTAACCTTAAACTTAACTTAACCTTAACCTTAACTTCAATATAACCTTAACTCAATATTAACTCGATTAAACCCTAACCTTATCTCAATTTTAATTTTACCTAACCTTAGCTATAAGCTAACCCTAACCTTAATTAAATTTTTAATTTAATTCTTAATATTAATATTTTCATCGTTAAATCTTTACTTAATTAGTTGTTAAATTTTTTTGAAGAAACTTTAATTTTTTAATTTTAATTTGATTTAATTATAATAAAATCTTTAATTCTTGATTTAGACTTTACTTAATTTAGTTTAATTCTTAATTTTATTTTTAATATGAATTAATTTAATTCTTCTTTAACTTAATTTTTTGTCTTTGTCTTAACTATAATTTTAATTTTTACTTCAACTTAATTTTAACTTTAACTTAATTTAATTTTTTCTAATTCTGACTAATTCTTAACGACCATATAATTCTAAATTTTTAATTCTTGAATAAACCTAATTCTTAATTTTTAATTAATATAACCTAATTTCAACTATAACTTAAATTTTAATAACCTTAAATTACCTTTAACTTGACCAAACTCTCCTTGCTCTCAATTTAACTTTAACCTTTTCACTTTCACTTCTTAATATGAATCTTGACCTAATCCTTCTTTAGTTTAATTTTATTCTCATTTCTAACTATAACTTTAGTTTTTACTTTAACTTAATTTTAACTTCTTAACTTAACTTAATTTTTCTTTAATATTGACTTTAACTTTAATTCTTTAATTATAACTTAACCTTAACTTGAATAAATTTTAACTTAACTTCTTAACTTCTTAATTTACAATTCTTAATTTAATTTAACTTTATCTTAATTTTAATTATATAATTCTAATTTTAATTCTTTTGCTAAATTTAATTTAATTTAAGGACCAATTCTAATTTATTCTAATTTTAACTTGAATTTTCGCCTTAATTTTAATTTAATTTTCAATTTAAATTTAACTTCTTAACTCGATTAAATTGAATTTGAATTCCAATTTTAAATTGCATCTAAATTTTTAATTTAATTTACTTATTTATTAAATTTTATTTTTATTTTTAACTTAATATTACTTAATTTACCCATTTTTTAATTTTAATTCTTAAATTTGAATAAATTGTGAATTTTATTTAGTAATTTCAATTTTGTCTCTTGATAAAATTTTAATATTAATTCTCCTTAATTTAATTTTTATTTATCATAATTTTAATTATAATTTAATTCTTAATTCTACCCCAATTCTTAATTTTATTCTTAATTCTTATTTTCATTATAATTCTGCTTAATTTTTTGAGTTTAATTATAATTTAACTCAATTTTTATTAAACCTACAACCTAATTTTATTATTATCTTAATTTTAATTCTTCCTTTATACCTATCTAATTTTTAACTTTATCTTACTCCTTTTAATTTAATTTAATTTTAATTATAATTTAATTTATAATTCTTAGTTTTAACTATAATTTTTTATTTTATTATTTATTTCAATTTTTAATTTGTGTTACTATTTATTCTTAATTTAATTTAATCTATAATTTTAATTTGGCCGGCTTAATTTGTTCTTATTTTAATTTTAATTATACCCAATTTTACATTAACTTAATTTAATTTAATTTATTCACCCCACCCTAACTTCATTTTTAACATTAACTCGCACCTACCCTTAACTCATTTTCAACGTTAACCTTGGACCATAATCTTAAGCATTAGGTTAAGGTCAAGGTTAAGGTTATGTTAAGGGTAAAGTCAAGTTAAGGTTAAGTTAAGGCGATTAGGTTATGCTAAGTTAAGGTTAAGGTTAAGGTTAAATGTTTGGTCCAAAGAAATAGTTACGTTAAGGTTAGTTTAAGGGTAAAGTCAAGGTTAAGCGTAAATTTAGGTGTTGGTATCGTGTTGCCGTTAAGGTTGGCGTCAATGTTAGTACAGGTTATAGTTAATGGTCAAGGTTACAAGTATGGGTAAGGCGATAGTTAGGTTACGTTGGTTAAGGTTAGAAGTACAGTTAGCGGCGTTAAGGTTAGTTAGGGTTATGGTTAAGGTTGACATTAATGTTAAGGTTACGTTAAGGGTTTGCTGCTGCTAGGTTAGGTTTTAGCTGCTGTTAAGATTAGGTTAAGATTGTTGAAGAGGAAAAGATTGTTGTTACAAGCGAGGTTAAGGTTATGGTGTTTAGTCAGGTTAAGGTTAAGGTTAAGGTTTATTTAAGTTTAGAAGAAAGTTGGTATTTGGCAGCGTTGAGGTTAAGGGCAACAGAGTTAGGTTATGATATTGTTAAGGTTGGGGACAAGGTTAACTTGCCCACGACAAGAAAAGTAATGAAGGCGATGTTGGCAACACAATAGTTAATTTGCCGTTGGCGTCAAGGTTATGGTAAGGTTAAACCGCTTAGGTTAAGGTTAAGATTAGGTTACGGTATAGCTACGTTACGTTAGGTTAAGGTTAAAGTTAAGGTTAAGGTTAGATTAGAGTTAGGGTTAAGGTTGTGTTATCACATAGTTAAGGTTAAGGCCGAGGTTACGTTGGTGTTACGATAGTAAGGTTAAGGCCGCGATAAAAGCGTATATTAACTCACTTTCACTATAAATCGCCTAATCTATCCTTAAAATAAACCTTAAATTAAACTTAACTATAACTCAATCTTAACCTTGACTCAAACTCGACCCTTAACCTTAATATAATTTTAATTTAACCTTGACCTTAACCTTAACCCTAAGATTAACCATACCATAACCTTAACCCAATTTAACCGTACTAAACCGTAATTTAACTATTCTTACTTCTTAACCCTAACTTGCTTCGAACTCAATCCTTAACTTGGAGGCGTATTGCGGTTAAGGTTAAGGTTAAGGATAAGTTAAGGTTAAGTGCAGCAAGGTTAAGGTTAAGCGTTTAGCTCGGTTAAGCGTTAAGGTTAAGGGTTTGGTCGATGTTAGGTTAGGTTATAATTAACAAGGTTAATGTTAGGTTAAGGTTAAGGTTATGGTTAAGGTTAGTAAAGGTTTAAAAAGGTTATGTTAGGTTAAGGCACACTACAAGCAGATTAGGTTAAGGTTAAGATTACGTTAAGGGTAAAGTTACGTTATGAATACAGGTTAAGGTTATTTATAAAGCGCGCCGGGGCGTTATGGTTAATAATATAATATAATAATATATATAAGGTGAGGGGAAATAATAATAATAAATATAAGGTTAAGTTTAAGGTTTTACTTTACCCTTAACCCAATCTTAAGCTTTTAAGCTTAACCTAAACTTAACATTAACCTTAATTTTTGACGTAACCGTAACCTTCACCTTTCACCTTAAACATAACCTTAAAATCCTGACTTTACCCTTAACATAATCTTTTAACCTTAACTTTAACCTAACCCTAACCCCAACCTCGACCAAACTTTTAACTTTAACTTCAACTTAAATCTAACTTAACTTCTAACTTAACCTCATCCTTAATTTAACTTAATTCTTAACTGTAGAATTTTAATTCAAAACATTTCGAAACTTGCCTCACTTCTACCCCAACCTAATATTAACCTTAACTATAACTTCAAACTTTTCAACCTTAAACCTTGAATTACAAAATTATTTTTCCCCAATTTTACCCCAACTTTAACTAGGAATTTTATTTTAGTCCTTGAACAAACATTTCATTCTTAACCTTAACTCGACTTTACTATAACTTCAATTCTTGACTTGTGACTCAAACCCTTAGTGTTGCTGCTAATTTTAAGGTTAGTGTAAGCTAGGGTAAAGGTTCACGTTAAGGTTAGTGTTAAGGTTTCTTCTATTAGGTTATGGAGTAGTTAAGGTCAAGGTAAGGTTAAGGTTAAGTGTTAAAGTTGTGGGTTTAGTCAAAGTTATCGGGCATAGTTCAAGTTCGTTATGCTTAGGTTAGGTTAAAGTTAGGGGAAGGTTAAGGCTAAGGTTACAAGCACTTTTTGTTGTGTTAAGTGTTAAGGTTACGTTAGTAAAGTGTTGTTGCTAGTGGTGTTAGGGTTAGGTTATAGTTAAAATTAAGGTTAAGGTTAATTTTACCCTACCTTAACCTTATGTTAACATTAATTTAACTTCATTCTTAATTTTAATTTAACCATATAACTTCATGCTTTTTAACTCGAATTTTAACTTAACTCAATTTTACCCTACATTCTAATTCCTAATTTTGACTTAACTTCAATTTTTAATTACCTTTAATTTAATCGAACTCTTTACCTTTACCCTTAAAGCATCTTTAATCTCATCCAATATTGTTCTGATTTACTCTTTAACCTAACCCCAACTTTATTTTCATGCTATTCTCATCTTTAATTCCACCTTCACCTTAACCTTAGCTTCTTCCACCCAATTCCACTTTTCCTTTTAACTTATTTAAGCTATAACCTTAACCTACCTTATCCTAACCTTACTCCTTAAACTTATGTTAATCTTACTTCAACCATACCCTTAAAATTGTCCTTAACCAGAATTTTAACTTAACCTCAACCTTAACTAACCTAACCTCAACTCTTAGGTTAACCCGCCCAACCTTAGCCTAACCATAACCACAACCTTATCCTTAAACTTAACCTTACCCCAACCTTAATCTTAACTATAACCTAACCCTACCTGATCAAACCTTAACCATAAGGTTAAGGGTTAAGGTTAAAGGCCAAGGTTAGGGTTAAGGTTAACGTTAAGGTTAGGGGTTAAGGTTAGGGTTAAGTGGCAAGGTTATGTAAAGTTAAGGCCAAGGTTAGGGTGGTTAGCGCAAGGTTAAGGTTACGTTAAGGACACGATTAAGTGTTAGGGGAATGTTATGTTAACGTTAGGTTAATGTAAGGTTAACTTACATGTTTAGTTTTCATTTATATACAATATTGCTGTTAGAAGTTAAGGTTAATGTTAAGATAAGATTAAGGTTACAAGGTTAAGGTTTAGTTAGGTTAAGTGGCAGTTAAGGTTAGTGAGGCCAAGGTTAAGGTTAAGGTTATGCGTAGCTAAGGTATTGTTGTTAAGGTTAAAGTTAAGGAAGAAGAAGTAAGTTAAGGTTAAAATTAGGCCAAGGTTAAGAAAGTTAAGGTTTCATGCCAGTATGGCTAGGGTTATATTTAAGGCTTAAGGTCAAGGTTAGGGTTAAGGGTAGCAAGTCAAGGTTAAGGTTAGGTTAAGATTAAGATTAGGTTAAGGGTAAAGCTATGGCAGAAGTATGTTGGCGTCAAGGCGTAAAGTATGCTGTGGCGTTGTAAGGAAGCAGAAAGGCGTTGCCATTTGCCGATGTGCGTTTAGAAGGCGTCGAAGGCGTTATGCGTTTTGAAGCGCATGTTAAGGTTTTGCCAAGGGCAAAGCTAGTGGTGTTTGGAAGCTGCCAAGGCTCAGCAAGGCAGGCAGAAAGAAGAAGTAATGTTATTAGCGCTACCATGAAAAATGCAGAAAGTGTTTCACGATAAATGCAAACGGAATAAATACCTACTGTAAATGAATGGCGATGTTGATGGGTAAAGTTTCCCCCCCCCTTCGTAGATCGTAGCTGTGTAGAGGATCGTAGCTGTGTTGTGTTGTGTAGCTAGGACCTCCGGCCTTGTAGGACCTCCCAGGCCTTGCCTTGTGATCCTTGTGATCCTTGTGTTGACAACACTTGAAGACATGCAAAGCAACACACTTTGGTGAGGCCAATTTGTTGAAGAAATCCAAGACGAAGTAGAGATAGAGAATCGTTCTTTCGTAAGAGCTTGGTTACCTTCGTAATGAAAAATTAGACATCTTTAGGTCGATTCGAGATTCGATTCCCTGTTACCAAGCCAATTCCTGTGGAATTGACCCGGCCGCCCTATCACTGGGAACCAACCCAATGCCGCCGAAGCCCGATTTCGGGAATCGACCCCGTTTACTCGGGTTGATTATGGAATCGACCCGCCGCCCTGGGGCCGATTCTGTGAATTCAACCCTCGTCGCTCCTCGGGGGCCGACGGAATCGAGCTTCGCCGCTCGAGGGCCATGTGGCCCAGTCGATGGCAAAGAGCCGCTGCAGACCATTCGACTATCCTTTTTGGTCCAAAAAATTGATGACAAAGGACCATCGACTAGTCATTTTTGGCTCTAAATATTGATGACAAAGCTCAAGATGGTGAAGTGCCCCTTAGGTTCAGCTGAATGTGTATGATCAAATTTTCAATGGCATGATGGATTCTCGGGAGGCCGTCCGACAACCGGGCCGTAGGTGACCAGTGTCAGTCAGATATGACCGTACACATAAGGAAATTTACTCTTTTGATTCCATCGTCAAGGTGGGCGTTTGGAAATGAAAAGGATATAGTGCTCACTACCTACTCCCTCCGAGACATGGTGATGGACATCGATTAGTCGACATACCTCCTAATTTTAGCATGCCTGGCTCAGTCATGATAGCAAAATTACAATAGTGAAATGTAGATCAAAATGTTTTACATCATTGTTTCAGCCTTTTGCACAACTTGACATGAGAACCGTAATGTAATATATGACCAACAATACAGAGAAGCCCATAAATAATCCAATATATGTTGTCCACTCTATTTAGATTCGTTTTTTCTATTGAATGCTGAATATCCCGATGAAGAAAACAATTTAGTCCTTATACGAGATAAAAAAAGAATAAAATATAAAATATACGCACAAGAAACTAGGAATGGGAACAACAAGACACCATGAAAAAATCCTACAATTTGAAATGATGGGAGTGAAGAAGAGAAAAGGCAACACCTTTGACCATGAATTTTGGTGAAGTAGCAAGCAAAGAAGTTGTTGGGATAGGTGTGTAGATAATTTATTGAAGTAGGAAAGACTTAAGATTTGCCTACACAAACTAGATTTTGAATGCACCAATAATGGGAGTATGAAGCACTTCTCTTGGACAGCAAGTCTTAAAGAAGTCATGAACCAAGGATATGTTTTCAACAGGACAGAGATATTCACATCAAAAAATTTAAAGGTGAGTACCAAACGAAACAACCCCGATGCTATTGCCAAATGTTGTCCCATATTACAAAAATTTTTCTCGAATATACATTTTTAGTTGTTCCTAGAAGAGAGAACAAGCACAGATGCTTTTCTACATCGGCCTTCAATTTTGAAATTTATAGCAGCATTAGACGCAAGTACAAAGTTGAAGTAAAATGTAGGCTTGTTGTCCCCATAACATGTGGTCAAGTTTTTGAGAATGACAAACATTTGGAAATTTTCTTTTAATTAAAGAAGAATTTGCCAAGATGCAATGAAAAAAGACCATAGGAAGAAGATGGTGAGGAGAATTTTATAAAATCAAATGAAAGAATGGTTGAAAGGTAGGGGACAAAATTGAAAGTGTTGCAATTAAAAGATAATGTTATTCCATTGGTGGCTGGCACTATTGGAAGAGATTTTTTTATCAAAATGATATAGCCAAGAGGCCACACCTTACCGAGGTTTGAGAGGAGGAATGTGTTGGGTCGTTAATATGCCATTATTATTATCACTTTTGAACACTTATTCCACCTATTTCTATTATTCTTCATCATGGCTATATTTATTATAATTTCTATTATATAACCCATTTTATGATGATTTAGCTCGTTAATGAATATTATTTATTCTCCTTATTTCTAATAATCAGACATTATGCATGATTTTATCAATTGTAGGTTTTAATAAACCGCCTAGGAATATTTATTCACTATTTTTTAGCCTTCCAAGATAATTTCTGGACACAGATTTGATCATTAAAAGTGCCAACTCGTAAATTGTCAGAATGAAGCATGCTTTGAAAAGTTAGATTTCAGCAAATGAAGCAGGATCCTAGGTGTTCCCATCGATGGGTTTTGTCTGCACCTGGACTCAATTAACTTTGAGAAAGAACGAGCTTTCCTGCAAATTTATTTTGCACCGAGAGAGAAACGTGTTCTTGACACATTTTCTAGATTCGTTGTTGCGCCTGGCCGTCCCAACTTCGAACCCAGCCAAATTCGCCTTTGTTTTTTGTTGATCAAATGGTTAGAAGCAAACCAATTTGTAATAAACGCAAGTTATATTTAGACTTTATTGTACTTTCTGATCTCTCTCTATTTAAATGAAAACTAGATCGCAGATGAGGAGGATTGGAGAACATCAGACAGCATGATGGAAAATGATGAAGAATGATGGTGGATTATTCATGATATGAATTGTTGTACGTCGGGGGAATTTCGGTCTTTGGTCGTTGTAAACATTCCACAATTTGGTCGATTAATACATGATTTGGGAGTTGTCGTTTTAATTTTTCTATTCCATAACCTGAAGAACACACCATCGAAGCACATAGTCACCTTCCTGTGAGTATGGATTATCATGTATCATATCTTTTACAATCGCCGTGCGATGGTTTGATTTCCTTTTCTATTTTCTTTAAATTGTTTTGTTCGCAATCTTTGTTTATGAACATTTTAATTGCTTTCATATAGCTGAAATTACAATTGGATTGCGCAGAGTGATATAATTATTAATTATAACTTGAAATGTCCCGCCGATAATTTCGATCTAATGTCGCGCTATCTAATTAAGACTATGGTTCATTTAATTACTACTCCGTTATTGCAATGGTTACACCACTGTTACTATTCAATATAACCATTGATGTTGCTTCAATAATCGATTAATGTTCATGCCGATAGGTTTTTCGATTCAATTACATTTATAGTTATTTTCATATTTTCTAATGACTTAGTTTTGGTCGTTCGAACCTATTTAAGATTGTTGTTTAATTCTAGTATTCTAGCATTGGCTAATTTTCTTCCATTAATAAACTATTTTTGTTAGATGGAAGCTTTGTGTCTATTTCTCGTCGATTCCACGTATGCTTTTAAAGAGTTTTCTTAGTTTACTTTCAATATGTGCCTTTAGTTCAATTTCGATTTCCTTTTAATTTTTAAAGGTGACTCTCAACTTCCAGAGAACATTGGTTATTGCTTCCTTGCCCTTATCAATGTCTTGTTCCTGCTGATTATTTACCCGAATATCCGTACTCTCCGTTATTAACGTATCCTCATCGATGTTGCTTTGTGAATGATTTAGTTTAGAACATTTCTTACCATTGGCTCAATTAGATTTTGTTTCCATCTTTCATTTACTTTTGGATTTTAAGCACTATACCTGAAAACATTATTTTTGGAGGAAATAGTCACCTCGTAACGTAGCACACCTCTGAAATAAAAAGTTGTCTCAAGCGATAATTAATGTGAAGGTAATAGAGTTAAAAGACCTCTTTTTACCGCTCCACATTTTAAGCGTTGTTTTAGAGCAGCCATTTTACATAGTGCGAATTCGATGAGCTCAGGAGAGAATTAAAATAAAAACGGAATAGAAGAACCCCGTACGACATGTAATGTACTCGCTCCCGCCCGCTTCCCATAGATTTGTTAATTTTTTTTGTGTAGAAATAGATGTTTGAATTTTCGTGAATGACTAGAAAAAATATAGAAATTTTTAAAAACGAATCACATGATTTCACTCAAGTGGTGATGTAAGCAACCACCTATTTCAATAACTAATCGACAGGAATATTTAATAAGAGCCTTAGAAACACATGAAAACATCTTATATTATGGTAAGAAATGGCTCACGTTTTCTACTTTTGAATTTCCTATCAAATATTCACAGATATTACGGCACAAATGCTAATCTCTGTTCTACCAAATTTTTCATTGTTTAGCAAATGAAGATTCAGACATTTTATTGAGTTCAAACATTTTATATAGTGATTATTGCACCAGTGATCAAAGACGAGCAAGTTTCCTATCTTTAAAGAGTGTGCTTCGATGAACAGAGCCTAGTGGGAATTGCATCCAATCATGGGAGGACATGAAGAACATATTCTTGAAGAAGTACATGAATATCTGCTTTCAAAATCCAATGATATTGCATGACAAGGGGAAGATGAAATTTTGGAGGACTATGTAGACCATTTCAATATAACCTTCAAAAATCAAAGCATAAGTATTTGGAAAAGAGATCTTAAAAACACTCCTTCTTAAAGGAATCAAAGATGTAATCAGAACTCTTAAATCCTGACAGGAAAAGGTGATGTTTTTCAAGTCATATCACATGATGATGTTTGTGAGTTGTGCATAGACCAAGAGTAACTTGGAGCATTTGTAAGAATTCTAGAGATGTTTATCTTTCTTTCAAATCTGCCATGTTAGTCAGAGACATACACGTAAACTGAATGATTTATTTGAAATTTTAAAGTTGATTTATTAGCCCCTAAGCTCAAAATTGGACGTTTCTATGGTGTTCATAAAAATGAAGAATTGACAGTGTTTTCTCCTCATGACCTAAAGGAGCAATTTCAGATGGTTACTCTTCCTTATCTAGGATGGAAGTATCATATCAAAGAGGTGAGAAGTCATAATAAGTACAAACGTGGAAATCATGGCCTACAGTATGGTTCAAACACTTCTTCTCCATTCTCTTACTGCATAATCCATTGCGGAATACTTATAGCTCTAGGGCAACGTACAACACTCTTAATATAACCACCAATTCACCTACAAGTTTGGCATGGTTTCACCTTATGATTAATGACTACTCTCTCTTTATCTTGGAGGCACAAGCACATTCTCTATATTCTCCACTAGCTTCACAACATCCTCATTGGCATATCAAATTTATCCACACTCAACCCAACCAACCACATCATCACAATGTTCATTCGATACACAATTTCCTCGCTCAACTAACTACACCACCACAACAAACCAAGACAACATGCTTACAATGTTGAATCGCAAATTCTGTCTGTTCTTCCTACCCATTCTATCTCATGCACCAATGGAGAAAATTACAATGAGATTCAAGAATGTTTCAAATTCAAAATTAGAAAAGCTATGGAAGAAAATGAGGTTTCTTTTAAAGTGCATCAACAAGTCATTTTAAAAGCTCAAGAACCTAAAGATATGATGGCTATGGGAAATCAAGAAAAGTAAAGGACATATTGAAGATTGGTTTCTATTCCATCACTTGTTTGCAGCATCACTCTATACTTCAACAATTTTTGACAACATCTTTTCTTCAAGAAGCTATTTTCACAATTTGACTTTTATCAACATGCATTTCTTTCAAATTTGGGTATGTACATATTTGAAGCCTTATTTCGAAAATGTCTCCATTGGAAATACTCCTACATAGTCATATTCATATTTCAATCAAAGTAGGTTAGTGAAAAAATAAAATAAAGAAATAAGAACAAATAAATGCATTTGTTTTTTTGGTAAAAATAGTTGTTTGTTTGTTGCAAACACTGCCATCAAATCAACATTGGTGATAATTTTTTTTTAATTCATTTGTATGTAGATGACTTATAATGGAAATAATAGTTCTACAAACACTCATATTCATTCTTATCACCAATTTGAAAATGTTTAAATATCATTTTTGGCTTGCGGCTTGATGAAATTTTCCTGAAAAACAATGACAATGCAAGGTTTTGAGGCCAAAATTAAATATTTTTAAACTCGTTTTCTTATCCTAAGTAGCCCTTGATTTCTACTTTCCAACCCAATTTGAATCACTTCAATTTCGATTTGAACAAAAAACGTTAGAACCAAAACATTCATAGGGTGTCTAGCGACAGCTTAGGAAATCGCAGTTGGGACAGCCGCCTTGGAGGCCCAAATGTTTGAATTTTTAAAACCTATTACCATGGTAGATTCCCCTATGAACATAGTTTATGTTACAATTGGAATCACTCATTTTTGATATCGTATGGGGTTATGATCAAAATACCGACCGCTCATCGTAAATCAGCGCCATTAAAACTATGTATTTTTTGTTGTTCCTTACGTATTTAACCTATCAATTCTTCTTGTCTTTCAAAACCTGTTTCTATTGCAACAATTAATTTTACTTTCATTTCCAATCGGAATCATTCCAATCCCACATCAAAAATTTATGCCTGAAATATCAACTATTGGTCTAAGCTTCGGGTAATCGAAAATGACTCGAAGTAAGGTGTTAGTTCTAACGAAAATTGACATATCATATCATTGAAATTTTAAAACCTCGTTGCTATTGGAGATTAAAGTTTAATTATTTCATTTGTCTTTAAATTCACCTAATTTTTGACTTAAAAACAAAGAAGTTGTGATTAAAACACCGTAGGTTAGCATGATGATTGGTCAACGCTCTCCCGCAGTAACAAATGAATTTTACTTTTGTTATTTTCTTCGTGGACTTGTTCTACAGAGGTGAAACACTGTTGCTAGTTTTTTTTTTTTTGCATAATTTCGGGATTAGAGAGCTCTCGCACCTCTCTTTCTCCATGATTTAATGTTTTATTGCGTGTAGATACCGTTTTTTGGCAGGTTCTGAAAAATAAAGTAATAACAATTTATGGACGAGTGATTCTTAAATTTTTTTTAACAAAACAAAGGAATTTCATCTAAGTCATTACCCAACGGATTCATAATAGAAGAAATTAAGAATTGATTTCGATTTGAAGATTCATGAATTTAATACCGTCGTCAAAACATTCTTCAAAAAAAGATCATTTTTTTACACAATATCATAGCCGTTGTAACTTAATTTACATATTGTTTTTAAACAAAATGTTGTTTTTTTTCTTAAATTTCTCTTATATTTTGTGTTTCAAAGTTACCATTCAAAGTGTACCATCCTCGCATCAATGCTTCGTGAACAACGAATTTGTTTTTTTTGCATGTTTGCATTTTATGATCGTCTATTTTTGCTGTTCCTTTCCGAATGGAACATCACTGTGACTTTTCATTTTTGCTCTTCCTTTTCCAAAGGAACGGCACTATGTCTTCTGTTGTTCCTTTTCCAAAGGAATGACACTTTTTGTTTTTGCTGCTTCCTTTTTCCAAAGGAACGATATTCTGTATTTCTCCTTTTCACATTTTTTTATGTGTATTTTTTCTTTTGGTGTATTTCTGCTATTCTCTACACTAAACACCGTTCTTGAGTGCTTTTGGCCGTTCCTTCAAAAGAGCAACCTTTGGGAGTATTGGAGAGCAACTCTTTTCCTTCCTCTTTTGGGACTATTCCTAGTTCATCTCAACCACATTTTACCGATTCCCCTTCATGGCATGAAGCATATCATTTTTACGAGGACAAGAATTATGGATTCTATCGGGCGAGTTAATATCATTCACATTATGATCTTGTAGACAAATTTCTCCTTCATGATAGATTATTTTCAAAAGGGACACAAATTATTTTACATACTACTTTCATCGTATTGTTTTTTGTTGAACATGATATTGACGGATCATCTTAATACCATACGTTCCACCCTTCCGGATTATAATCTTTCCGTCCGTAATAAATGAGATTATGGGTATATTTTTCTATTGACATGTTCAACTTCTTCCACCATCCTCGCTTCTCTTAAGTGATCGTAGCCCTCCCTTCTTTTTTTATCATAAAATTGTGTAATAACAACAAAATTTTGTTCGCGCATGGAGGATAGGGGGGTCTCATTACGCAGCTGTACCCCACCATGTTCATAAGGTTGTAAGGAAGGACATTCCCATTATGGCTACCTAAATTGTGGCTATGATCCATTGGATAGTCAAATTATCCTTGGAATGTAGGAGGTCCTATCACGAGGCCAACCTCGATCACTTTTTACAAATCCCGGTGTCGGAATGGCATGGTGGTTATTTGGCTACCACGCTCAAAGACACCGATCTCTTCTCGTAGAACAAAGACCGTAACTCTCCATTTATAAATTGAGTGATCCTGCCCATAAGAAAAGCAACCCCGCCGCAGGCTATGACGCCGCTCGCAAGCGGCTCGCTATAGCTGAAGTTATATCTTATCGTCAATTATTATTATAATACCCTTTTTCTTATTTTTTTTCTTTTTATCGTGTAGGAAGTTATTTCTTTAACTTTTTCCTCGTTTTGAACCTTTTTATGCATGAGAAATTGTTTTATGATCAATCGGATTTTCGCTAGCATACCAACAAGAAAGCATCTTTTTGGCATATTGTTGTTCTTTTTTCTCTTTTTTCATCACCTATCATCAATTCAAAGCTGCCCTATCTCTTATTCATAACTATCTTTACACACTGCTTCTCTCATTATAACTATAACTTTGTGCTATCAGCATTACTGATATGTACTTTGTTTATTTAATGCAATATTGTTCATTCCCTTGCCTTGCTCTCAAATATTTAACACCTCTCATATGATTTAAGGGTTTCTAAATTCTTTTTCCAATTGGGAGAAGAATGTGTTTACCAGGGATTGCATGCGATATGATTATACTGTGACTCCCAACATCACTTGTTGATTTGCCAAAATATTAGTATTGCATGTATGTTATTAATTTTTTCCTTAATGAAATTTTTAAAGTACCGACTATCGTTATACTATGGATTCAAGAACATTGTATGCCAAATAGTGCTTTGTTTAAAAGAAAACAACAAGTATGGGCAGAACTCATTCATAGCATGACCACACCAGCTGGTATCCATTGCAAGAGGCCTCCGGCGCACGTAAACAATTCTCTTATTATTGATGTGCTTACTCCGGATTCCACCTTGTATCATTTCTCAAAGACCAACCTCGCTCTTGACATTAGCTTCAACAAATGCCACTCATATATGTCATTCAAGTTACTTTTTGAGTGCAAAACTGAGGCAAAAAATATATAATTGTATGATTATTACGAATTTAGGAGAATTTATTGAAATCCATTTTGAGCATTATTTATCATCCGTCTCCACATCCTACTACTCATTTTTTTTTTTTCGTCAGTATATCATCTTCTTTGCATTGTGGAGTGTCGCTTTCATTCATTTCTTTCTTATAACCATGTCATTCATATTCTTTATCACCCATTTCTATTCTTATTCCTTTCTCAACACCTCCTTTATTCCATGTTGTTTTACACCAAGCATAGAACGCAATATCCAGCAACCAGACTTAAATTTTTTCTTGTAGCATCACACAGAGGGGTACAAAGAATTTTTCAGAGAGGGGAGAATTGCTACGCATGATGGACAGCTTTCAATTTTCTTTCTAGCTAGTTATTAATTTCTTGCGTGTAGAAATTGATTTCCACAATATTTTGCACCATGAACTCAATTTTGGTGATTTTTGAAAACATGACGATTTTCTTCTGCTGAATACAAACCATAATTTCAAGATAAATTGGTTCAATTTCCCCGAAACCGTTTTCTTTTCAAAAATTTCTACCACAATTATTTTTTTGATATCTCATGATCTGAACAAAATGATTCAATTTTTGTGATCGTAGAGGCATTCATATATTATAAATTTAATGCCAAATTTCCACTAAAAAATGCTTGTAGTTTTTGAGAAAATATTAACAAGCCATTCATATTTATATCATATTTGTTGCAACTCATATACATATGTTTAATTGCTATTATAAAAATTGTTATGCCTTCACTGAAGATTACTACAATAATATTCATTAATAAAGGAAGAATTCATTTGTTCTATCCATTTCATGAGCCTAGATGAAATAATATTTTTATTGTTGGTTAACATGCTGGTTTTTGTCTTTAAGCCATGAGGATAAGCAATATTTCCATTGCCAGTATTGATACGGCCACATTTATGGGTATGTTATTTTAATATGCTATTGATATCACTGGAACACCATTCCACCTATTTCTACTATTCTTCATCATGTCATTTATTATAACTTATTATATAAATCCATTTTATGATGATTTATGCTTCTATGAATGAATATTATTTATTCTCCTTTATTTCTAATAAATGGATGATTATGCATGATTTTATCAATGATAGTTTTAATAAACTTGTAACATTATTCACCATTTTTGTAGCCTCCATGAGGCACTTCGCATTGCATTCTGATCATTAAAAGTGCCAACTTTTTTTTCCCCCGTATTCTTATCTACCCTCATTTCCCTAGTTCTACCCCATTGACCCATTTTCATTCATTCTCTCATAAATAACTTAGCATACGGTGCCTTTCCCATTACCATTTACTTATCATTCATATTACATTGTATTTACCCCCCCTCTTCATTCTAAACCTTTCGCTATAATACCATACCACTACTTTACAATCCTAAGTTGATAATAACCTTCATGTATAATACATACAACCCCCTCATACCTAAGAGACGTCATAGTCATACCATTTTAATGATTTCCATACTTTTTATACTGTACATGTTTAAGTGGAGCGCCTACAAGAAACCAACTAAATGATTATGCCATCGCATGACAGAAATGAAATGTTATGCCACCTAATCTCATGCATTGTATATTTAAAGGATTTTATATAATCTGCTTATATATCGCTAATTCAAAAGACCACATATCGAGTCCCAGCTAACAATTGGCAAGAAACAAGGGTATCTACCAAAATCTTTGTGCACTGTTGCTACCCGTATTGTTGGTCGTACAAAGGCTACGCAACCATTGCGCAACAATCCTCCAAGACGCTACAAAACATCAATACCGCAGGTTCAAACAGAGAGGCACCAAAAATACAAAAATGAGACAAAATTTCAACAACAACAGAGCCAAAATTTATAAATAAAAGAAAGCAACCAGACAGACAACTCCTCGTGAAATTGTTTCCATTCCATAATATGTGAAAGAGGGAGATACATGCGCAGGAGGCACAAGCCAAAATGGAGGAAGAAAATATTTAGAAGTTTCGTATTGATTAATGCTCTGTTAAGGCACAACTCAATATTGGATTCTTGAAGAGGTAGAACAATGAACCCGGAATTAGGCATAGCCCCACAGAAACCCCCAAAAAGTAGGAATCAAATATCCTCCTAAGCCTGAAGCCATAATATGAGAAGGGGAAAGGGTCATAAATGTTGAGAAAGTGAGGAGCCTTCAAGATGAAACCTAGAAAGTCGATACTAGACATCCAAGCTCAAGTTAGGACAAGGTGGAACAAACAACAGAGAACAATCACCAAACACCAAACTTTTATTTTACCAAAGGGAGAGATTATACAAAGGTACCAAGAGCTGAAGGACCCCAAATGCAATTGATGCAAATATCTCGTGATAATGAACACTTTTGTTAAATATGTTAGATACCTGATTTAATAATAAAGAAACAATTCCAAGCTCAGCAATTGGTGAGTAAAATATTCTGTACTATTCCTTCCCTATAAGAAGATAGGGAGGGGAAATGTCTACACCACAAATATAAAAGCAAAGAGGACGGAGATTCATGAAACATAAATTTCTCAAAGGCTCAGAGGTTGTGTTAAAAAATAAAAACAAGCAACCCAAAAATTCGCATCTAGAAATACAATTAAAGCCAAGGCATAAACCATATTCAAAGCCATCACGTACTCCGAATCACCATTGGTAAAATAAGATGGAATATCCCTATACATATTAACGCATCTCCCAAAAAATCCCAGAGGTGATGTTGCATTGATCATTTCTCGAATGTTTATTTTCTTGAAGTTTTTGTTATTGTGCAACAAAAATTTTTTCATGTTTTGTGGAGGTTTTCATAGTTATTTTTACCCTTAGGTTGATGGGTAGTTATACCGTAGATTTAATGGAGTAGTTGTAATCATCTTGTTTGATTTGTTGCGAAGAAAGTAAAACACAATTATAAAATTTTGTTGCACACGTGTTGCTGAGATGTTGTGCAATTCGCTGTGCACACATGTGGAATGGATGTTTCGAGGTTTCCAATTGTCATAATGATGAAGTGGCCCATTTCTCACTTTCTATATTTCTACCTAATGCCTGTCATCAATCATATTGTCCTTCAGGAACATAGAAAAGTGTGCAAACATGGAGTTGTTGGGGCATAATGGGTGTTGTTTTCCATCTTAGCAAGTCCCAGGCTCTTGATCCTGACAATATATTTTTGAGGTAAGATTTTCATCTATAGTTTTAAAGATGAGATAAAAAATAAAGGTTACTTAGTTTTACTTTATAGTTTTATTTCAGTTTTAAAACATATGTTTCCTTTTATGTTGTTTCCATCCACTCACTTCACATTGAACTTGATATGTGTTTTTGCCCATGTAATACTTATCAATCCACATCACATGATGAGGTAGTCCATTTCGTAGTGATTACTTGTCATGGGTTTGTTGTTTTGTTCTCATGTTATATGTGTAGTTTGAAGTATTTACACTGTGGCATGCTTTCTAGCCATTGTTATCTTCTTATGTGTTGTACCATGCATATTTCATCTTTAGCCATCAAGCAATTGATCTTAGTTTATTTTTAGTAACTACGTTGTTTCTATGCTTTTGCACATGTGGTTAAATATCGTTATGTTTTTTTCATATTGTTTCTCAAGGGCTCATTCAAATGTATTTTCTGTATGTTGTGCTTAGAAACATATCTACCTTACCTTGCCACAACTATTTTGTCATGGGCATGCACCATGCCTCGTGTTAGGACCCCAAATGAAGCCACAATTTCCTCCTTCAATGTTTTTAACTACTATTTTCAATCAAACTATCCCCAAAGACCTGTTCGATATATCACCATAATCATTTCCTTTTTATATTTGGAAAGTTTCAAGTGAGGGAGCCCCTCTTAATTATAAAAGGAAAATTATAATCAAGGGCCCGTGTTACCTTTGTAAAACCTTCCAAGAACAGAGGTTAAATTATAGGGTGACAACACAACAGTGAGCTAAAGCAGCCAGACCAAAAGTTAAATTTTCCCTAGGAGAGTTGAAATCATATTTATAAACCCTTATGTGACGATGTAGGGTTGTTAAGAAGAAGTAGGCTGAAAATCAACTTCAGTCTCCTGTCATGGTAGACTCACTTTGGGTAATGTGAGAACATGGTTTTCAAAACATGTTTAAAGTGCAGAACTGGACCTTAATCTATCATAGGATCATTAATAATCCCGAAATTTGCTTAGAAAGAGGAAAACTTCTCGATTAACTCAAGCTACCAATATTACTATTGGTAGATCTTACTCTCTTCACCCTGTGGCTTATTCACTAGTTGCAGATCTTATGTTTGAAATTGATTTTTTAAAAGTTCTGTTCATGACCAAATTTGGAACCTTGATTTCGAGGGTTGTTGTAAATGAATCAGATAATAATTTGACACCCACTCTCAACATTTAACATCGGTCAATTTAATAAAGGTGTGTCGTTTTTTATCATACAATTTGAGAGTTTGTTGATAAAATTGCAACAACTTTGAAATCCAATTCTAGCCCGTTGTCCGTATTCAAATTTTTCTCCTATTTCACTTACCACCCAACATCTATTTATCATTTTCCAATTTCTACCACCAATTTTCAAAGTTAGAAGCACCTACTTTTCTTTTTATTCACACATCGACTCCACAACAACCACCAACATGTCGTTTTACCCTTCTCATGTCCTATATACACATTAGTACCACAAACAAGTTCATTTTTTATTCAGCACAAAAGAGAATGACAAACTGTAAATATGCCCCTTTAAATCTTCTGCTCAATTACATGATCTTATGGCTAAAGACCCCCCTCAACATGACGCCACCCATGATATTAATTCAAACAACATATGGACAAAGTGAATGGTTTCTGATCCCTAAGGATACTGATCATAGAGGACAAGACAGAGATTGCTCAGACAGAATTTCTCCGAGGAGGCCCAAAAGTGTCTGCAAGTGCCAGACCGAACCTTGCTACCTATGAAGAACGAAAGAATGCTCACCGAAAGATGGGGTGAGAAGAAAAACTATTTAAATCCTTTTCTCGAATATGATAGTTTAAGCAGACAACTGGGTGAAACAATCCCAGGACTTTTCGTTCATGTTCAATAAAGTGTACAACCTTCTCGTACAACAAAGCCTCTGGACTCAGCTTTGCTTCCATTACTCTAATGGCTTCAATACTAAGATGCTCCCTACCAACCTATGAAATAACGATAAACACTCGAAGACAAGGCAAAGCAACACTACCAGTTGTGGAGGCCAATTTATTATGAAGAAATCCAAGACGAAGGAGACAGAGCAACCCGAAACAAGAATCGCTACTCTCTAATGTAAAATTAGACACCTTCGAAGCCTTCATTCCCGAACCACCCTCGGGCCGCCCCTCGGCCACCCCAGACCACCCCGTCGCCCCCGGGTCGATTTCGGGAATCAACCCAATGCCGCCTTGTATTCGATTCTCCGGAATCGACCCTTACGCTCGGGGGTTGATTATGGGAATTGACCTCGTCGCCCTTGGGGGTCGTTTTCTCAGGGGAACCAACCCTCGTCGCTTCGGGGGTTGACGGAATCGAGCTTGGCCGCCCGAGGGCCATGGGGTTCGGCCGAGGGTAAAGAGCTACCAGACCATTTGACCATCATTTTTGGTCCAAAACTGATGACAAAGGACCATTCGACTATCATTTTCGTCGAAACACCGATGACAAAGGTCAAGACAGTGAAGTGTCTCCTTTTTAGGTTCGCTTTTGAATGTGTATGACCGGGAATCTCTTCATAATGGCATGATGGATTCGGAGCCGTCCTACAACCCGTACGTCGTAGGTGACTGCAGAAAGGCTTGGGCTTGATATGGCCGTAGCATATAAGGAAATTTACCTTTGATTCCATCAAGGTGAAGTGTTTGTATCGGGGGATAAAGGATCTAGCGGTTTTTTCTATCACTCGCATTCCTCCTCCGAGAGCATGTGGTGATGGACATTGATTTAGCCGACACACTTCCCAATTTTAGCATGCTCCTATCTAGGCTGTGATATAAAATTACGTAGTGAAATGCGACTGCAAAATGTTTTACATCATTGTTTCACTTTTCAGTCAAAATCGAAGGTTACATTTGGGAGAACTAAAGAATAATGTAATATATGATCAACAACAAGGAGAAGCCTACAACAATCCAATATATGTTGTCCACTTTGATTTAGATCGTTTTTTTCTATTGAATGTTGAACATCCAGAAAAACAATTTTAGTCCTTATGGGTCATAGAGATAAAAAAAGAAGAAAACATAAAATATACGCACAAGCAAAATTGAGGAACAAGTCAACAAGATGAAATTCAAGAAAATCCGATAATTTGAAAGCCGAAGTGAGTGAAGAAGAAGAGAAAAGGCAACACCTTTTGACCATGAATTTTGGTGAAGTAGCAAGCAAAGAATTTGTTGGGACAAAGAATAATCGGCTTTGAAGTAGGAAAGACCAAGATTTGCCCATACAAACTAGATTTTGAATGCACCAATAATGTGGTGGAGTATGAAGCACTTTCACGCGAAAGTTTTAAAGAAGTCATGAAACTGTATGATATTTTTCATTGGGATAGAGATATATTCGTCAAGAAATTTAAAGGTGAGTACGAAACTGAACAATCCTCTCTAAGTATTGCCAAAATGTTGTCCTATATTTTTGCAAAAATTTTTCCGAATATACATTTTTAGCGTTGTTCAGAATAGAGAACACAGATGCTCGTTTTACACTGCCTAATTTTGTACTTTTATAACAGCATTAGACAAAGTGGCTAAAGTTGAAGTAAAATGAATGGTTATTCAGATAATACGTGCTAGTTTTATAATGACAAACATTTGGAAATTTTTAACGAAAGAAGAATTTGCTTTTTTTTTTATTATTTTGTGTTGTTGAAAGACTACAGTGGGAAGGAAGAAGATGGTGAGGAGACCTATAAAACCAAATGAAAGAAGGTTGAAAAGTAGGGACAAAAATTATGTTACAAGTCTGGCAAGATATTGTTATTCGCTCTTGTTCTTGCTTTTCTCATCAAACCATAGAAGCAAACTAATTTTGTAATAAATTGCATATACTTATCTTTATTAACTTTCCGATCTTCGTCTAAATGAATTGAGATCGCAGATGAGAGGATTGGAGAATGATTTGGGAACAGTGTCGATGGAAAATGATGAAGAATGATGGTGGACGGTTCCAGCAGATAGGATAGAATTGTTTATCGTAATTTTCAAGCTCTTCGTCGTTGTAATGATTCCACAATTTGCCGATTAATATGTTGATTTGGGAGTTGTCATTATTCTTTTATTCTGAGTAATCGAAATAACGTTCACCATTTATGCAAGTGATGGCCCAAATTTCTCCTTATATTAATGTCATTGTATCATATTTTACACTATTGCCAGACAGTTTGATTTCTTTTCAATTACCTGTTCAAGAATTGTTTTTGAACACTTAATTGCTTTGTTATATTTAAAATTAGCACTGATTGGTGGAGGATAGAATTTATTAATTATAACTTGAAATGTCCTCACGATAATTTCCATCTATCGTCACAATATTCAATTAAGACTATGGTTCATTTAATTACCTATTCGTTATTGCAATGGTTGTTCAATTGTTACTATTCAATTATAAACTACGATTTCTATTGCTTCAACAATCGTGATCATTGCCCGTTGTGTTTTGTTATTATTTATCCAATTACATTGTAGTTACTGTGGCTTTTCTTTGCAATGACATAAGCTGTAAGTCGTTCGGTTCCATTTAAGATTGTTGTTTAATTCTAGTATTTTATATTGCTATTCCTTTCCATTAATAAATCCGATTATGCGATGAAGCTTTGTCGTTCATTTTCGATGATTCATCACAAGAGTGCTTTTAAAGAGTTTTCTTAGGTTTGCCTTCGTAATAGCGCCTTTATTTCACTTTCTATCTTTAATTGTTGTTGAAAGACTCTCAACTATAGAGAATACTGGTTATTGCTTCCTCGCTCCCGTATCGACTGTTTTGTTCGCTTGATTTTCAATTGCAGTCTTCCAACATCTGTGAGGAATGAGTTATTGCTAATGTATCCTATTGATGGTTGTTTGTGTAGCTGACTTAGCGTAGAACATTTCCAGTTTCTTGTTGTTCCAATTTACCTTGTTTCGAAATTTTCTTGTTCATTTTTGGATTTTAAGCACTATACCGAAAACATTACTTCTGAGTAAATAGCCGCCCGTAATCGTGCACACCTTGAAATAAAAAGTCATCCCGGGTTGATAATTAATGTGAAGGTAATTAGGAGTTAAAAGACCCTTTTTATCGCTTTCTGCCAGAATGTAATATAGGTACAATGGATAAGCAAGATGATCAAGCTATCCAAAATTGCTGTCTAGAAATGAAAATAAATGTATTTTGGATTTTTAAAAGAATCAAGCTGATGCTCGGGATATGAAGATCTAAAGGTACACGACAAGAAAATCATCCAAATGTTATTAAATATAGACCAAAGAGGATCAGTAAGTCATTCGTTTTAAGATGCGGAGAAAAATTATCTACTTCCTTCATCAAAAGTAGCTAAGAAATTATTTGATGTTGGAATTATAATTCCTCTCATATTTTCTAAAATGGTTGCTTTATTTATAACAATGGAAAAGGACAAACAGAAGTTTAAAATCATGTGGATTTTAGGAATTTGAACATGGTGTCTCTCACACAACTACCCATTTCCCCAACAAATCATATCCTTCAGGTTATGGTGGGTGTGGGTTAAGAACTCATTTATTTAAGGTTTTTCTGCAGTGGCACCTGGTTCGCCACCAAGATCAAGACGAGATTATGCCTATGACACCTGGGTACTTTTAAAGGTTAAATATTCCTTTTGGTTTAATGAATGCAAGAGCAACATTTTAGTGAGTCATGATGCATCTTTTGTAGAGAGAAAGAAAATTTTTCTAGTGTTATATCTTGATGACATCAATGCTCATTCATAGTCAATGAGGATCACTGCAGCGTCATGCCACTTTATTGCCATGTTGGTGGTTACATGATCTCGCTCTAATCCAAAAAATATTTAATGAAGTAGAAGAAGGTATGTTTTAGGCCATATAATTCCCAAATACGTATTAGAATTGGATCCCAGAAGAACTGTTTGGTCTTAAAATGGACATCCCCACAAGAAGGAAATTGTCTTTTATTGGTGGGATAAATTTCCTTATGATGCTTCCTAACCCCAAGGTGTAAATTTCTGAAGGACAATTACAGCATAAAAAGGAAATGAAGGAAAATTAATGAAGGAAACTTTAGAAAATCATTCAACAAGGGTAAAATTTTCACTATCACAAGGCCAAGAACCCCATAGGTGCCAAATTACACCAGCGATTTTATCATTTTCTTTTGCCTCAAGAGCATAGCACAAAAATATTTCTGCAAATGCAAATAAATCATCAAGGTGGAAATAATCGATTGATTTTCCAAAGAGAACACTCAAAGATGTTGCTCTTAAATATGACATCATGGCTGGGTAAGCCTTTTCTTTAGTAAAATCTTGGGTGATTTCATATGTATTTTTCACACCAAACAAGAATTCATTGATTTCTCTCACGCAAAAAATTAGTACCTTCCTCCTTCACATAGGCATTCTCCATCATACTACCCTAAGCGTTTATCTATCTCTACGATAGTTTCCACCACACTATCCATCATCTTCTACAAATCCTCCAAAACATACACAAACTAATATGCTTAAAATACAAGGCTTCATAGCCCTGACTGCTTCTCTTGTCAAGACTTTCTTCAAAATCTTCTTAACTATTCCAAACTCCCAGACCTCAGGAAGCAAGGGCCTGTTTGATTCATATGCACGTGAGCAATAAAACGACGATTTCCACCTTCTCCACCAACACACTTGGAGAAATTTTCAAAGTCACACGTATCCAATATTTAATAACAATGCCGTCCAACTATGAATTAAATTTCATCGATTACTCAATATTAAATGTCATTCAACAGAACGTTTAATAATAACCTATATTGAAAATGATGCCTATAGGTGAGACGACAAGAAACAAACAGACCAATATTGTTCGCCATCTAAATGTAACCGTTGACAAAATATGAGTCATTCAAAGAGGAAAATGCCCCATGGCATTTTTTAAAATACTTCTGGAATGATTGCTAAACATGAGACATCGTACAAGAGGACTAGAAAGTTTTTAATGCAACCCCGCACCCTCGTTAGAAATCATATATGTGATTTCAAACCTGTTGCCACCGTTTGTCTCTACCTTCTTTACAGGAACGTGTACCGCGGTTATGCCCACCCAACTACGCTTTTCCTGAAGACCAACTTTGCATTAAGACCCATGTGGCCCAACATCAATTGGTCGAATGTTATTCAGGGAAGAAGACATATCATACACTATCCACATTGTACCCCACGTGATCTCGCTCCCAACCGTCATAGAAGTCTTCAAGACTTGTGTTCCACGCCGACGCAAAGAACTATTCTGCACAGACCAGAATCTGCAAGAGTGAATTCCAAATTCGACGCAAAATCACCACACAAAGACTGGCTCTCTCGTCATTACCCATTGTATCTTCAGTCGTACTCAATTTTTAATGTAGATCACGAAAATTTTGAAGGACAAAATTTCACAAGATATGTTAAAAAAGAAAATAATAAATTGATTTAAGAAACTAGAAAATCATCTAATAAGGTAGAATTTCTACTACTCAAGGCCATGAATTTGTTAGCAAATTATACCAAATACTCGTTATCATTTTTTTTCTTTTTATTTTCCAGTGATAGGCAGGTATTACAGCTGAGCTTAAATGAAAGGAAATTCCATTCAGTGGAACAAACTGGATTGGATTTTCCAAATAACACTCAAATATGTTGTTTTAAATATGACATCATGGCTAAACCAAGTTTTCTTGTATAAAAATCTTTGAAGGATTTCACATATGCATTTTTCACACTCAAACAAGAATTCATTTAAGGATTTCTTCCTCATTGCAAAAAATTAGCATCTTCCTCCCTGTAGTTGCAACATATCCATCATACTTCACCTCAAGCATTTCATCTATCTACATGATAGTTTCCACCGGACCGTCCATCATCTCTACACATCCTCCAAACATACATGCAACCATATTTTTAAAAATACAAGGCTTCATAGCCTCATCCTGCTTTCTCAAGTCACTATTTCCAAATCTTCAAATTTATTCTGCAATTGTAGGACCCATGATGGGTCTACCATCTATATACCGGGAGAAGAAATCCATTTATTTCCACCTCTCGACCAACACACCGTATAAAATTTGCAGTTGCCATGATTCAAATATCTACCAACGCAAATGCCATTCAACTATGAAAATGCACCTACTATTTACCGAACACAATGCCATTCAAACATGAATGTCAGAAAATAACCATATTGAAATTACTACCAGAGAGAGATACGTTGCATAAGAATAAACACCAAAGTATTGACACATTCAAATGGAACAATACAAATATGGGAGTCATTCAAAAAGAGGAATGCCTCTGTGCACATTTTTCCGCATTACCGGAATGATCGCTAAACACAGGTACTTACGTAGAGGACTGGGAAAGCGAATGCAATCTTAGACTCCTCGTTAGAAATCATATAGTGCGTATTTCAAAATTGGTTGCCATCATTGATTCCTACCTTTATAGTGAACTGTGTTGCACCCGGTCGCATCCACCTCATCACGTTCGCACTAAATCACAAGTACACCCTAATCAAACATCAATTTCTCTTAATATTAACGCAGTATAAAGTCCATATCACACCATCCACCCATTGTAACTCCACTATGATTCCCGCCCTCCAACTCGCTCACGAAACCGAGCACCGTCCGCACGTTGGGACGCAAAGAACTATTCCGTGCCGTACTCCGTGAACTAAGAGCGCAATTCAAATTCAACGCACTCACCATACGCATTGGGTCTTCCTGGCCATCGGGTTTATTCTCCTTCGGTCGACTTCAATTTTATAATGTGATCATGACCTCTTTTCGATGAGTACAATGTATTTGGATTTCAAAAATATGTTTGAAGCGCAATACTTTGCACAACACTTTTTTTGGGTCAGAAGGTATATCGTAAGAATTCTTTAGGGGTGTACTTCCATGCCCCTAGCCTCTCGGACAATATAGCATTTCAAAACTTCAATAGGCTTGGGTGAGTTATAAACATAGTGTTAAAATAATAATGTTTTCTATATATACATTCGTTGGAGATAAATATATATAAAATAGAAATTGGGAGTTAATTAAGATCTATTTTATAAACAAAAACAATCATTATCTTATTGACACTCAATGACGTTGTAATCCGTAACCGTATGGGAAAAGTTAAAACAACATTTCATGATGAACTATACAACCAAAATCAAACATAGAAAATCAACTTAAAATCAAAGAATTCCTAAAAGCTAAGAACAAAATAAATTGGGAAACCCAAAAATGTTAAGATATAAAACCAAAAATGGTAACACAATAAAGAAAACAAAGATATTTTTATTTTCATATACCAAAACAATATATATACCATGTCATCCATAAAGCCAAATCCGTTAAACCTATATTAATATGCGAATTCCTTAACCAAAAATTACAAAACTACTTAAGCGAATTACCAGAGCCACAAAAACCGATATATATAAATTATAAAATAAATAAACCTAACCAAACAAGGAAAAAAATCACCCAAAACTCAAAAGAATTCCTAAAGCCAAGAATGTGTACAACTAGAAATCCTAAAAATGTGTAAGATAGAAAGAAATGTATATATGAACATTAATATTATACTAATCTGAAATATACACAGATAAATAATGTTAATTAACTTAAAAGCAGTGGTGATTCAATCCATATTTATCTATATGTTTTGACAGTGTGGTCAAAAACATAATCTCATCAAGCTTTTATTTATTTGAAATAAACAAATCAAGTTCAGCAAACCACATTTAAATATCAATTTTGCACTAAAGATTATAATTAATAAAAGAACAAATAAAAATGTAACCAAACACTAAGAAGAAGCAACAATTACAATTAATTAAACAAATAACAATAAAAATGTAACTAAACACTAAGAAGAAGTGAAAGCACCATGATGCTTGTCCCCCGACCACATGCTGAATATAAGTTGGTTTTGTCCAACTCCACAATTGCAGACAGAAAGTGGAAAGTAGTTGAAGCATGAAAATTGGATGAAATGTAGAGTGTGTTTGCACGTACCCCGACCCCCAGAGATGGCACAACATCAATTTGGATGAAATGATCTTTGGACCTCCCTTGTTGGCACCATAACAATTGAATGATATGATGTGACCTTAGTATTGTCTATAGACACTAACGCACTTAATACCTTAGTGAGTTAATAAGAGATATTTTCCTATTGTAATCTATGAGCACTTGTACTTGTTATTATGGTGATTTGTTGGTAATCCCGTCATGGTTAATATTCTGTTTATATGCTGCAATTTATAAGAAGCATGTATTTGTAATGTGCTCTAACTACACTTGTTCAAGATTTGATAAGTAATTACATAATGAATCACATGGGCTAACAACCGTTATCGTAGCGCACAGATGGCATTAGACAATCTGGCTGATTCTCGTTGGGTGTTTCAGACTCTTATGATCATATATACCTTCGAATTGTAGTTTATGTTCACCATATGTTTGATGAAAGAAACCATCATGGTTAGGATCAAATAGGGGTCAAATTCTAGTTCAAGTTCATATTTAGTATTTTCCTTACATTTATCATTCCCAGGTTACAGTAAAGCAGTGGGCGTGGTCCTGAGTTAGCTCAGAAAAGTGGCACTTAAGTCATGCGTGGGGTTGGAGCCCTATAACCACACAATTGTAGGTTCGTGTGGCGTGCGTCAGAGTTCAGACTGTCAGAAAAGAAATAGAACACAAGGTTTGGTGACCGAAGCCAGTTTTTGTGTCCTAAAGTCCCACAAATTAGGAGGTTAGGTCATGTCATGTTGACTTCGTGTTCGTGTTTTCCGGAACACCACTAAATTGGGTAATTGCGGATATTTGTATTAAAAGGCTGAGGACTAGAAAGTGGGACCTTGAGTGTGTAGAATCCAAACGTGTATGAGCACAATGTAGGTTTTGGGGAAAAATGAACATATTTTTTAAATGCTTGGATTCTAACCAATGAAGAAACGATCAAAGTTTCATTCAAAATGGATTCAAAAACAGGTCTCACCTATCTACCTATATAAGAATCTAGGAGACAATGGCATGAGTGCTTGCCAAAAAAAAATGAGTGGATACTCGGATTTAAGGTAGAAATAGCAAAATAAGGTTCTAGTTGTTCTAGGTTTGCATAAAAAATTGCATCCAACTAATCCAACTATTCCATGATCTAAGACTTCAGCATACACAAAAAAATTAAATGAACCAAATTTGAAATTTAGAATAAAAGGTTATGCATCTACCAAATTAGGTCATTGGTTTACTTATCCTATATTTCCTGTGAAAAGAACTGACAAAGAAGTGTCACGTGCCTAGCAATGTAGTTAATCTTATGATTTCTCAAAGAACTGCCATGTAAATTTGTCATTCAAGTTTTGACATATCTTGCTACTTCTAACATAGGTCTTCTAGTTGCATTTAGTTTTGAACACTTGGAAGTTTGCACTTCAGTACTAAAATTAACAAAGACTAATGCACACCAAATAATGACAGTTCAGCAAGTAGTCCACCATAGTTAAACTCGATACAAAGAGATGGTTAAATAGAGTTGAAGTGATTGTCAAAAAATACTAGTCATTATCTTATTGATATACACAATATTAAAATCAAAGAATTTCATGGTTAAAGTTGGAGCCTATGACCACTAAGTGAATATGGAAACACATTTTTTGATTTGTTGAGGTATCTTTAAGTACATGAAGTTACATGTATAACTCTAATTGTATTACCATGGTCTTAAAAGGACAAAATTGAGTTTGATGAGCCCAAAAATATATATGAAAGGCATAAAGAATGTAAATATTGGTGTGACAAAAAAAATTTACACAAGTTAGAATTCCATGAGAGGTTTGGAAGGAAAATAAAAGGAGAGGTATAGTTACCATGTCATCCATAAAGTCAAATTCATTAAACCTATATTAAAATACAAGTGTAAGTCAACCAAAAATTACAAAACCACAAGCTTAATCAAAGAAATCGACAATGAAGGGGTTGACATTGTAGCTAATTCAACATTTCAAAGAACTCAGCTGGAATTTTGTAATTCGAAGTTTTTACATTCTATGCTTCTAACTCTTGGGTTTTCATAGATTTAATTTTGGCACTATTTTGTCACTGGTTTTCTTTCTAGAGTTAATTTTGGAAATTTAAAGTTTGCATTCTAGTGCCAAAATTAATACTAATGAATCCCTTAAATAGAATGATAGTTTAGAAGTTTTGGAGAGATTTTTACCTATATTAAATACAGTGTAGTCAACCAAAATTACAAAACCAATGTAAATTAATCAAAGAACCCGACAATGAAGGCCGAGCATTTTAATAATCTTGTGATTTCAAAGAACCCAACTTGTAACCCCTAGAATTGAAGCTTTTTACATTCTACGCTCTAACCTTGGTTTTCATAGATTTAATTTTGGCACTAGTTTTAACATTGGTTTTTTTACAGAGTTAATTTTTGGTAGCAATTTCAAAGTTTTGAAAAGCCCAGTGCTGCAAATTAACAAGACTAATGAACCCTTAAATAGAATGATAGTTCGGTAATTAGTTCACCATAGTTAAATTGATACAAAGAGATGTTTAAATAAAGTTGGGATTTATTGTTGGGTGATTGGAAATAAAAAATCAAATATTATATTTTCTACATCGAACATAGTAGCAACATTAAGCAACACATAGGCAAAAAAGGACTTCATGATTGAGTGAATGAATCTCAATGACTACACAAAGGATGTTTGAAGCAAATAACACCGCAATACTTTTGGATCATAGACATTGTAAGAATTTTTATAGTGGTGTACTTCCATGCCCTCTATAGCCTCTTCGATAACACAGTTTTCAAAAACTTTACATTTAAATAGAGTTAGTAAACATAGTTAAAAATAAGAATGTTTTTACATATATGTCCGTTGAGATATATATATATATATATATATATATATATATATATATATATATATATATATATATATATATATATGGTAGTTATAAATTAAGATCAATTTGTTATATAAATAAAAATACTAATCATTATCTTATCGATATAACCGATGATGTTAAAATCAAAGAATGTCATGGGAAAATTTGGGGCCCATGAACATGAAGTGAATTAGAAATACCTAAAACCAAACATAGAAAAACCACCCAAAAAATCAAAGAATTCTAAAGCTAAGAATGTGCAAAACTAAACCCACAAATGGTGTAAGAGCAGTAAAGAAATGTCAAGATATTGTTACTACAATTTGCAAAACAATATGTATATACCATGTCATCCATAAAGCCAAATCCATTAACCTATAATAAAATACAAGTGTAACTCTCAACCAAAATTACAAAACCAACGTTTAATCATCATGTGCCACAAAACCATTAATACCATTAATAGATAAAATTATGTGTGCTAAATAACCAAAACCAAACATAGACAACCCACCCAAAAAATCAAAGAATTCTTAAAGCTAAGAAATGTATAACTATAAACCCAAAACGGAGTTGTCTTTAGTGCGACTTTTGAGTTTCTATGTGCCGAAATCCTATGAAAAAAATTGAGGTAAAATCTTGATTTCCGTTATTTAAATTGGTTTTTTATCGTATATATGGATTCAACACCCTAAGAGACCCTTAGAGCACTTCCGGAAAAAAACCACCAACAAAGTTTTCCAAAATGTCACACTATAGACCACTAGAACCCAAAATGGTAAGATTAGAAAGAAATGTGAATATATCGTATTTACAATTTTGCAAAACAACATGAACATACCATATCATCCCATAAAGCTGCATCCATTAACTCCATTAAAATATAGTAACTCTCAACCAAAATTACAAAATCGTGGCTTAATCATCATCATGAGCCACAAAACTATTAAAAGAGAAATTAAGTAAGTGAAATAACTGTTAAAACTACACAGGAAAAACTACCCAAAAATCAAACACACCTTGCACCCAAGAATGTGCACAATTAGTCTCTAAGAACACGTGTTCTCGAATTCATCTATTTCATCATGTAAACTTAAGCATAAACCAAATTAGCAATCAACATTTAAAATATAATTAAACAATTTTTTAATAGAATCCATTTGAAAGAATAGCTTCGAAACAAAAACAATTCCTAGAAACATAAACATTTTTAGGAAGAATGTCCTCCAATAAACAATAAATTTATCCAAACATAAATTTCAACATAGTTTCATAAATTTGAAATGGATACATCAACACACACCCACCCCCAAAAACATCTAAACATAAGATAAGGATTTAACCAAAAATCACCCTTAAAAGTATTCACTTTAATTGTTGGAGAGCAGGAAGAGAAACAATTAAAGTAACAATCCTTAAAAATAAAAAGCAAACAAATCAATAACCACCTTTTTATAGTAGAGATTAACTACAAATAATAATCAAGCACTACTTTCACTTATTAACACTAAATCAAATTTAACATCATTATTAATTTGGAGTGTTATGAACATTACAAGTTAAAAAAAATTAAACAGAAAATACATAATATTATACTAACCGAAGATATGCATATATAGATAATGTTAATTAGCTTATTGTGCTTATGGTGATTCCGACCCATATTTATCTATATGTCTTTCAAAGAAAATAAATTCAAGTCTCCAAACTACATTTAAATATCAATTTTTAGGACCAAAGATCATACTTTGAAGAAAAATAACAAAGAAAAATGCACTAAACACTACACAATAGACCATAATTAATGGAAGCAACATAACAAAAACGTAACCAAACACTACACAAAGCACTATGATGTGCATGTTGTCCTGCCATGGCCAATAAACATGTGTTATATTGACCATAAGCTCCACAATTGGAAATTCTGGGGAAAGAGGGAAAAGCACGAAAGCATGCCAATTGGGTGATAAAATGTAGGAGATGGGAAGTCATGTACGACCGACCCCCCTGGGAGATGGTACAATGTCAATTGGATGAAAGGATGTTGGACCTCTCATAGTTGACACCACACCAATTGGATGATATGGTGTAGGACCTCTAGTATTGTCCATAGACACCGACACTATGTTGTGTTCAGTGCCAACCCATATTACAACCGAGAGATGAGGCTCAGCATTTTTCTTTCTTTCTTTTCGCATCGCATTAGGCAACCCTGATAAAATGAGATTGTAGCTCTCCTATTCTCTCCACTTTTGCTCAACTCCGGATTAGGCGAACGAGAAAAAGTGGACCCAGAAAGAACGCTCTTCTCTCTGTTTTTAATGAAAACAAAGCAACACATAAAGAGGCTTGCCAAGAACGATTTTTCTTATCCATTTTCACTAAGGCTCCGGATGCTTCATGAGGAGACGAGAATGAGACAAATCCGGAACCTTTACTATATCCATGACAATCTTCTCATTACCTCGTATGCGAAGTGATTGAGCCATAAATAGAAAACAATTCTCTTAATTTGTTATCATCAATGCTATCATCCAAATGTTTTAAATACAGCATTTGTCTCGTATTGCTCCCTCAATTCATTTTTAATGCTTTTCCAACATACCATTCTCTCGCCATCAATTTTCTTGCCATTTAAACTCTCAACACTTCATCGCATCATCTACATTCTCAAATTCACAAATCCAAAACACTTTGACCTTCCAACACATCCCTCACAGACTCACGCCTCGATAATTGTTCCCATAATTACTAAAGTATTTTCTCAATTCCTCATCATTCATTGATCTATATTATTAACAAAAACGTTTTAAACTTAGTTTCTCCATTTGGTTTAACCCAAGCCCGCTCCTCCTTTTTCATGAATTTGTTCGTTCGTCTCCCTATTTTTCATAAGTTTCGTTTTTGCTCTCTTCTCCCTCCTTTTTCATAAATGGGCCAACATAAACCGGCATATCGTTTATCAACCAACCATTCATACATTTTGTTGCATTTTGTGTTGCTTCGTCCGCTCAAATGCACAAACCATCTCGGAGTGCCTGGCGGTATCCGTTATGGATTTTGGCAGAGAATGCGTCCACCACGTAGAATTTCTTCACAGATTTTTAATATCACTCTGCCGAAAAGACTTAATAAATATGTTTGCCGTTCCACACTCTTAAGTGATGGTGGGCTACGCTCGTGAGTACATTATCCGAATAGGTTTTCCATTAATGAGTGTAAAATTCAAGTCGCGTAAAGCCTCGCTGGCATTGCGTCCGCCAGTTGTCGTAATTGACATAGTTGCATATCCCCCGCAGACGTCTTGGTTATGGCATCTTCCGCACAGTGCTAATGACCCATCACTCTTGGGACCAACCCCTCCGGAAGAGTTCTCAATCTCGTGTCACACATCGTCCCAAACTTCTACACAAGAGATTTGGGCCACACCGATTCATTACTAATAACTCCCCAGAGGTTTGGGTACCGATTCGTTTTCCTTCTCCTTCTCGCCGCCATTATCAATAACTCCCCGGAGATTTGCGCATCGATTCATTCTCCTTCTCGTCGCCATTATTAATAACTTTCATTTTACTTCTCGCCGCCGTCATTACGAAACTTACCGACATTATCAACCGCGTTGTCTCTGGGGTTGCACCTTAACAATCTCCTACTGCCTCTTTGCTTTTAATTCACTCTTTGTACCTAATTAAAAATGAATGAACGCCACCAGCAAATATGCGAACAAAATAAAATGTAAAAACAGGTGATGTTCAAAACTCGCAAAACGATGTTTAAATCGATCACTTTCTAATGTAATCCTTTCGCTCGCACATAGAGAAATGATCAACTCTACACGAACAATACGTATAATATCAGGGAGAGGCGGCACTCAATTAATGGTAGTGATGATATACCATATCAAACGGGAAAGACAACTAAAATGTGGTGAGCATCATGTTATATTTATATCAAACGTTGAGGACGAATTCAATGGATTCAAATGAGTTGGGTTAAGTTTTCTCTTCATGAGCCGGCACCGTATTACCTATGGATAGAGGTAGTGGCCTTGAATTGACTTGATTTGGAAAATGAGCAGAAAAGCGCAATATGACCGTGAAAATCTTCAATTTCAACACTCAAGTTACTAGTAGCAAGTTCGCTCCGTTGAAACTCATGTTTAAAAATAAAGACCAATAATATACCGATAGCATATTAGGAATGTAATTTAACCCAATTTTTAGGACGTAATTACAATATAATTTACACAATTAATTTATAATTAATTTAAATTAAATGAGAATGTAATTTAACCTAGTTTTTAGTTATTTAACCGATTTTTTTTTTTTTTTTAATTGTCCCACTTTCCAGGAAATGGGGACTTCAAAATGTCATTTTGGTTAATTACTCACAAATATATTTCTTTATAAATATTGAGGAAGTTGGCTTGATAAATTAAAACAATATAAAATAATCTCTATTGGAGGGATCAAAGGACTATGGAAGTAAAGGTGATAAGAATTCTAGATAGGTTACTAATATTTTACTCTTTACATTAGACAATGTAAAAATTATAATTTGATTGGAAATAGGTGCCAAATTTGATAACCAATTAGTACTTTTTCAACAGCTAAAGATACAACCCTCAAGCTCACTAACCAATCCAAACTAGTTATTGGCACCACAACAAAACCATGTGATTAGCCACTATTTTTTGCTTCTTTTGGCGTATGCAGCCCGTTTTTTCCGCTATTCGCATCCATTTATCAAATATGGTGTTGAACTCGATGCAAAATTTACAATTTAATTTTGTACCAAGTCTATACCAAGTTTAGCACCACGGCTTGCCATTTTTTTTGCTATTTTAACTATTTACCAACATGTAGGCAACCTGATGCAAAATTTGTACCCAATTTCTCACCAAGTTTTGACACCAAGTTTAGCACCATGGATTTCCATAGGCTTTGCACCAAGTTTTGCACCACGTTTTATGCCAATTTTTGTGCCATCCATTGCACCAAAGTTTTGTCTCAAAGCTCTTCCAGTAATTAAGTTTGGCACCTAATTTTGTTTCACCTACTTTTGCATCCTCTATTGCATCCAATTTTTTAAAGCCTACACTTGCATCATCTTTTGCACCCGCTTTTGCATCATCTTTTGCATAATTTTTTGCATCCATTTTTGTATCAATTTTCGCATCCCCTTTACACCAAGTTTGTCTAGTTTTGCATCTACTTTTGTTGCATCCACTTTTGCATCTTGCTTGTATCCATATTTACATCCTTCTTTTGGTATCTATTATTGTATTCACTATTGCATCCTATTTTGTTGTGCCACAAATTGCCTAGTTTGGAACCTCCCTTTGTTTACCTAGCATCCACGTTTGCATCCTCATTTGCATCTAGGCTTCCATCGTGTTTTACATCTATTTGTGCATCCCTTTTTGTATCCATTTCTATGCTAGGATTTGCATCGGGTTTTGTGTTTAAGCCCATATCTACTTTTGCAAATACTTTTATTGTATCCAATTTTTCATCCAACGTTGCACCCATGTTTGTCTTGTATTTGTGCATGTACATTTTTGTATCTTTGTTTAGCATTGTGTTTTCTTTCTTTTTTGCATTTATCATTACATCCACTTTTGTTGTGCCACAATTTACAGCTGTATGTTTTGCACTTACTATTGTGTGACCAAGGCGTTTGTTTCCATTTTGCATCCATGTTCCCATCCTCTTTTGCATCTACTTTTGTGGTTTAAGCCCAGGATTGGGTTTTGGTATCTTCTTTTCCCATCTACTCATTGCGTCCAATTTTTGTTCCTCATGTTTCTCCTATTTTTGGATTCACTTTTACATCCATTTTTGCATATTTTTTTGCATCCAAGCTTGTGTATTTTTTTTGTGTCCGTTGTTATATCCACTTTTCTGTGCCTAATTTAATGTCCACCATTGCACCCATGTTTATTTCCAAATTTACATCCCTTTTCATTTTATTTCGTATCCAAGTTCGACTCCTTTTGGACATCCAAGTTTGTGTGCTTTCTTGCGCTTGTTGTTGCATCCACATTTGTTTTACCAACTCATGCCAAGTTTTTGCCCCTACTATTGCACCCATGTTTGATTCCACTCGTTGTATCGTATTTTGCATCCAAGTTTGGTATCGACTATTGCATTTGATTTTGCATCCACTTTTGCCACTTTTCTATCCATCATGTTTATTTTTTCATCAAATATATTTTTTGTATCCTTTCATTTTCACGAATAAGTTGTTTATCATTATCGTTGATGTCCTAGCATCAAAGGCATTATTTGACATCGTCGAATTTATTCTATAAAGGTTTCACCCAAAGCATGAAAGAACTACAAGCCGACCCAGATTCATGGTCGCACATGTTTTGTACAGTCAAGTCAAATGGGTTATATGTTAGTGGTATGTCAATCAAAATTGTCCAATTTGTTTTTGATATAGTCGCAGTTCCATACTGGGTTAAAAAATATCCTATATCTTTGTCCCGTATTCTTATCTACCCTTGCTTCCTAGTTCTCACCCTATTGACCCATTTCCTTTCATTCATATTCCTTCATAAATAACTCATATACGCTATGCCTTTCCCATTACCATTTACTTATCATTCATATTATATTGTATTTTACACCCCCTCTCCCTCCTTCATTCTAAAACCCTTTCGCTATAATACCACTATCATTTCCTATAATCCTAAGTTGACACGACCCTCATGTATAACATACAACCCCCTCATACCTAAGAGACATCATAGTCATACCATTTTAATGATTTACCATACTTTTATACTCGTGCTAAGTCGTGAGCGCTCTAAGAAATCAATCAATGATTAAAATACAAGACAAAGGACAAGGGGAACAAATGGTTATTCCACCCTATCTCATGCATTGTATATTCGTGCTATTTCCTTGCTAACTGCTTAGACATATCGCTAATTCAAAGATCACACATTTGTCCCGCTAACAATTGGCAAACAAGGGTGTACCACCTGGTGGAAAATTCTTTAGCACCACACCAGATCGTTATCGCACATACGCAACCATTGCGCAATAATCCTCTGAAGACGTCACAAAACATCAACAACAGTAGGTTCAAACATTAGAGGCAAATTAAACAATGTAAAAATGAGACAAAATTTATTAAGGCGTAGAGCCAAAGCCGATAAATAAGAAAGTAATCGATGAGACAACCCTCAAAGAAATTGTTTCCATTCCGGTAACATGGTGAAAGAGGGAGATACAGAGGAAGCACACAAGTCGCTCAAAATGGAGGAAGAAAATATTTAGGTTTCTAGATCGTACGAATGCTCTTGTTAAGGCAACAACTCAATATTGATTCTCAAGAGGTAGAACAATGAACCCGGAATTAGTGTGGTTATAGCCTCACAGAACCCCCAAAAAAGTAGGAATCAAAATATCCTCCTAAGCCTACTACACATGAGAGAAGGGAAAGCAAGCTATAAATGTTGAGAAAGTGGAGGAGCCCAAGATGAAACCGGTAGCCTATGACTAGTAGCATCCAAGCCTAAGCCAGATGTGGTGGAATAAAATGAAGTAGATAGCTCAATCACCAGACAAACTATTTCTATCAAGGAGAGATTAGTAAAGGCATTTCAATATTTAAAGGACCCAAATGCAATCGATGCAAATATTCCAGGATAATGAACACTTTAAGAAATATAGCCACTAGTTGACTGTGGATTATTACAAGGAAATAATTCAAGTCATAAGCACCGGGGCAAAGAGTAAAGTATTCTCAAATGGCCCTCCTTTTCATATGAAGATAGGTGAGGAATGTCTACACTACAAATATAGTGCTAAAGAGAAGATTGAGATTCATGAAACATAAATTTTCAAAGGCCTAGAGGATAAAGTTGGAAAAATAAACAAGCATCCGGTGTACCCGCATCTAGGAACATACCTAAAGCAAGGCATAAACCATATTCAAAGCCATCGTCGACTCAATCACCATCGTAAAATAAGATGGAATATCCTATAAGGACATTAACGTATCTCCCAAAATCCCCAGAGGTGATGTTGTAGGTTGATCATTTCTCGAATGTTTATTTTCTCGAAGTTTTTGTTATTGCGTCGTGGTCTTTTCATGTTTTGTAGTTTTATGGTTATTTTTGTATCTCTCGAGGTTGATGGTATATATCGTAGATTTAACGAGGCAGTTGTAATCATCTTGTTTGATTTGAGGCAGTAACAGCGGTGAAACACAATTATGAAATTTTCTTGTTGTGCACACGTGTTGCGTAGTTGCCTGCAAACCCGCCGCACATGTGGAAATTTGATGTTTCGAGGTTTCGCTTGTCATGGAATGGATGGTGCTGGGTCCATTTTCCCTACTATATTTCTACCCAATGCCTAGTCATCAACCGCCTGTCCCCTGAACACAGGGTGGGGCAGCGGCAAACATGGAGTCGTCAGCAAACACAGCTTCAGCGTTGCTCTTCTCCATCTTGAGTCTCGAGGCTTTTGTATCTGGTGATAATATATTTTGAGGTAAGATTTTCATCTAGATAGGTTGAAAAAGATTAGACAAAAATAAAAGGTTACTTTAGTTTTACTTTTAGTTTTATTTCAGCTTTTTAAAACATATGTTTCCTTTTATGTTAGTTTTCATCCACCTACTCATACATTGAACTGATATAAGTTTTTGCATTGCGTAATATTTTATTTAATCTAGCATCAATACGATGAGGGGGTTCGATTTCTAAGAGAAGATTATCGTGTCGTGGGTTTTTTGTTTTAATTTTCGTTGTTACATGTGTGTTTGAAGTATTTCGTAGATTCGTGTGGTATGCTTTCTAGCTATTGTTATCTTCTATGTGTTATACTATGCATATTTCATCTTTTAGCTATCACAATTGATCTTAGTCTATGCTTTATAATTCACGTTGTTTCTATGCTTCGCACATGTGGTTAAATATCGTTATGTTTTTCTATTGTTTCTTAAGAGCCCATTCAATGTATTTTTCACATGTTTGTAGTGCTTAGAAACATATCTACCTTACTCACAATTCATTTTACGTGCATGCACCGATGTCTTCAGAAAGTTAGACCAAACAATTTTTCATGCACTTGTTTCCTTCAATGTTTTTAACCAATATTTCAATCACCAAACTATCCCTAAAGACTGGTCTTCCGATATATCACCAATTACTTTTTTATATTTGGAAAGCTTGAAGTGAGGGAGCCCCTCTAGTTATAAAAGGAAAATTATAACCCTAAGGGGTCCGTGGTTACCCTTGTAAACCTTCTGGCACAGCAGCAATTATAGGTGATAACACAACATACAGTTGTCGCTGCTTTGTGACCAAAAGTTAAATTCTTTCAGGAGAGTTGAAAATTACATTACAACCATGTGACGGGATAGCTCATAAAGGAACATATAGGCTGAAAATCAACTTAAAAATCGTGTCATGGCAGACCGTACGAACAAAGGTGGAGAAAATATGGTTTCTAAAAGACAGCTTTTAGAAACCCCGACCTTAATTCACCGAGACCGTCAATAACTCGAAATTTTTGCCAGAAGAGGTGAAAAATCAATGAAACCAAGCTACCAACATAGTTTGGTAGATTCACTTTCAATTGAGGGCTTATTCACTATAAGATCTCAGTTTGAATTGATTTTTGAAAGTTCTTTGTCTATGACCAAATTTGAAACCTTTACCTTTCGGTAGGTTGTTGTGGTATGAATCGTATTAAGACTTGATACCCTACTCCAACATTTAACATCAATTTAATAAAGGTGTATTGTTCTAGTCATGTACCCCGAGAGTTTGGTTTGAGGAATTATGTTTCAACTTTTTTTGAAATCCGTTAATTTCTAGCCTCGTTGTCTCTATTCAAATTTTTTCTCCTATTTCACTTCACGACCCAACATCTATTTATCATTTTTCGCACCTCCCTACTGTGCCTCACTTTTCGTTAGAAGTACCTACTTTTCGTTAGTTCACATTGATTCTCACAACAACTACCCAACATACCGTTTTTACCTTCTCTATGTCCTTACATACATAGTAGTACCACAACAAGTTCATTTTTATTCTACTGAATATATATATATATACAAAGAGAAAATGACAATCAAATATGCCCTTTAAATCTTTGCTCAATTACATGATCTTAAGGGCGCACCTCAATATGACGCCACCGGTGATATTAATCTCCCAAACAACATATAGATAAAGCGAATGGTTTCGTGGACCTTGAAGACATTGATCATGAGGATGTAAGATGAGATCGTTTGCGTAGCATTTCTCCGAGGAGGTCAAAAAGTGGTTCAGAAGTGTTAGACCCGAAACTTTTGCTAGCTATCAAGAACAGAAGGATGCCTTCATTGAAATATGGGGTGAGAAGAAAAACCATTTCCAAATCCTTTCCGAATATGATAGTTTGAATAGACAATTAGGTGAAACAATCCAGGACTTTTCAACCATGTTCAATAAAGTGTACAACTCCCTTCCTCCATAAATAAAGCCCTCTCCTGGACTAGCTTTGCTCCATTACCTTAATGGTTTTGATACTAAGATGGCCTACCAACTCAGGGAAATAAATTTGACAACACTTGAAGACAAGCAAAGCAACACAGTCAGTGTGGAGGCCAATTTGTTGGTGAAGAAATCCAAGACGAAGCTAGAGATAGGAGTAACTACAAAATAAGAGTCTGTCACTTCCTCCAATGAAAAATTAGACACCTTGGGGCTCGATTCCAGGAATTGACCCTCGCCGCCCTCGGCGTCAATTCCAGGAATTAACCCTCACTGCCCTCGGGGTCGATTCTGGGAATCAACCCAATGCCGCCTTGGGGTTCGATTCTGGGAATCGACCCTTGCCGCCCTGGGGGTTGATTCTGGGAATAAAACCTTGCTGCCCTTGGGGTCGATTCCGGGAATCAACCGCCGTCGCCCTCGGGGTCGATTTCAAGAATCGAGATTTGCCGCCTTGACGGCCATGGGGTTCGGTCGATGGGTGGAAAAGAGCTGCCAGGACCATTCGACTATCATTTTTGGTCCAAAAATTGATGACAAAGGACCATTCGACTATCATTTTTGGTCGAAATATTGATGACAAAGGTCAAGATGGTGAAGTGTCTCCTTTTTAGGTTCGCTTGAATGTGCATGATCAAATTCTTCATAATGCCATGATGGATTTTGGAGCATCCCATAACCTGATGTTGTAGGTGATCGTAGAAAGGCTTGGGCTTGATATTACGAGACCATATAAGGAAATTTACTCTTTTGATTCCATCAAGGTGAAGTGTTTGGGAATGATAAAGGATCTAGCGGTTTCTCTCACTCAGATTCCCTCCAAGAGCACGGTGATGGACATTGATTTAACTGACATACCTCCTAAGTTTAGCATGCTCCTATCTAGGTCATGGGTAGCAAAATTACAGAGTGAAATGCAGATCAAAATGTTTTACATCATTGTTTCAGTCTTTTGTGGTCAAAATAGAAGGTTGTACGGAGAACCAGTAATGTAATATATGATCAAAAACAAGTAAAAGCCCATAAATAATCCAATATATGTTGTCCACTCTGATTTAGATTCATTTTTTCTATTGAATGTTGAATATCCTGATGAAGAAAAAACAAGTTTAGTCCTTATAACAGAGATAAAAAAAGAAGAAAACATAAAATATACGCACAAGCAAATTGAGGAATGGAACAACAAGATAGTCCATGAAAAATATGATAATTTGAAAGCTGAAGTGTTTGAAGAAGAAGAGAAAAGGAAACACGTTTTGACCATGAATTTTGGTGAAGTAGCAAGCAAAGAAGTTGTTGGGACAGGTGTGTGGATAATCAGCTTTGAAGTAGGAAAGACTAAGATTTGCTCATACAAACTAGATTTTGAATGCACCAATAATGTGGTGGAGTATGTAGCACTTCTCTAGGGTTTGCAAGTCTTAAAGAAGTCATGAACCAGAAGGATAGTTTTCTACGGGGATAGAGAGATAGTCATCAAGAAATTTAAAGGTGAGTACCAAACGAAACAACCCTTGATGCGTGCTTACCAAAATGTTGTCCTATATTTCTTGCAAAATTTTTCCTAATATAAATTTTTAGTTGTTCCTAGAAGAGAGAATGTTGCTGTATATGCCTTCGCTACATCGGCCTCTAATTTTGAGATTTGTAGCAGCATTATATGCAAGTAAAAAGTTGAAGTAAAATGTAGTCTTGTTGTCCCAGATAACATGTGGCTGGTTTTTGAGAATGAAAAACAATTGGAAATTTTCTTTTAATGAAAGAAGAATTTGCCAAGATGCAGCTGAAAAAAGACTACAGGTGGGAAGAAGATGGTGAGAAGAATTTTATAAATCAAATGAAAGAAGGGTTGGAAAAGTAGGGGACAAAATTGAAAGTGTTGCAATTATAAGATAATGTTATTCCAACAGGTTTGGTACCATTGGAAGAGCTTTTTGATCAAAATGATATAGCCGAGAGGCCAAAGTTAATTCCTACCGAGGTCAGAGTGGAGGAATGTAACATAGGTACAATGGATAAGCAAAAGATGATCAAGCTATCCAAAATTCTATGTCTAGAAATGAAACAAATGTATTTAGATTTTTAGAAAGAATTTGTTGATGTTTTTTCCTGGGGATATGAAGATCTAAAGGTATATGACAAGAAAATCATCCAACACACAATATAGACCAAAGAGGATCAAAAGCCATTCAAACAGAAGATGCGGAGGAAAAATCATGTTCTACTTCCTTTGCTCGAAAAGGAGTTAAGGAAATTATTTTATGTTGGAAATATAATTCCTCTAAGATTTTCTAAATGGTTGCTTTATTTAGTAACAGTCAGGAAAAGGACAATATAAATAAAATTTTGTGTGGATTTTAGGAATTTGAACATGGTGTCTCTCAAGTACAACTACCCATTTCCCAAAATAAATCATATCCTTCAGAAAGTGATGGGTGCAAGGAGAATCTCACTACTAGATGATTTTTCAAGGTATAAGAAAATTTTGGTTCACGCGGAAGATCAAGAAGAGATTGCGTTCAGTACACCTTGGGGTACTTTTAAGTATGCCAATATTCCTTTTGGTTTGATGAATGCAAGAGCAAAATTTTACTGAGCTATGGATATATCTTTTTTAGAGGAGAAAGAAAATTCTTCTAGTGTTATATCTTGATGACATCAATGTCTATTCATAGTCGAATGAGGATCATTTGCAGCGCTTGAGGGCAGCCTTTATTAAGTACAGAAAATATGGCATCTCGTTCAATCCCAAAAAATATTTGTTTGGGCTAGAAGAAGGTAAAGTTTTAGGCCATATAATTCCCAAATACGGTATTAGAATTGATCCTAGAAGAATTGCATCTATTCAGAAAATGGACATCCCCAGAAGCAAGAAGGAAATTGTGTCTTTTATTGGTGGCATAAATTTCTTAAGGAGGTTTTCCCAACCTGGCAGAAATTTTAAGGAAAATTACAGACATGTTAAAAAAGGAAAATGAAGTTAAATTGAATGAAGAAACTAGAAAATCATTTAATAAGGTAAAATTTGCACTATCCCAAGGCCATGAACTTGTTAGTACAAACTACACCAGCGATTTTATCATTTTTTCTTTTGCCTCAAAGCATAGTATTGCAGTTGTTTTCAAATGCAAGGAAATCATCAAGGTGTGGAACAACCGATTGGATTTTCCAGTAGAACACTCAAAGATGTTGCTCTTAAATATGACATCATGGCTAAACAAGCCTTTTCTTTAGTAAAATCTTTGAAGGATTTCTATGTATGCATTTTCTTACACCAAACAAGAATTCATTTATGATTTCTTCTTGCTGCAACAAATTAGTACCTTCCTCCAAACTGTCCATCTTCTACACATCCTCCAAACATACATAAACTATGAGTTTTAAAAATACAAGGCTTCATAGCCTCATTTGCTTCTCTTGTCAACATATCTTCAAAATCCTCTGAACTATTCCAAATTCGTAGACCTGTGGGTTATGGGCCCACGATCTATATACCGGGAGCAATAAAACAACGATTTCCACCTCTCTGACCAACACACTTGGAGAAATTACAAAAGTCACACGTATCCAATATTTACCAACGCATATGCCATTCAACTATGAATGCAACTTCACTATTTAAAACCAGAAATTCCATTCAAATATGAATGTCGACACAATCCATATTGAAATTACTACCATAGGTGAGACATTGCGTAAGAATAAAAAGACTGAAATATTGTTTGCCATGTAAATGGAATCGTTGACAAATATGGGCGTCATTCAAAAGAGGAAATGCTCTATGGCATTTTCTGCATTACTGGAATGATTGCTAAACATGAGACATCGCACAGGAGGATCAAAGCGAATGCAACCAGACCCTTGTTAGAAATCATATAATGCGATTTCAAAACTGGTTGCCATCATTGGTTCCCATCTTCCCTTTACAGTGTGAACCAGTGTACTCTGCGGTTGCGTCCACCCAACTACGTTTCTACACTACAATTGCGTTAAGACTGCGAACGCAGTCTCAATTGTTGGACTGTTAACGCAGGTATGAAGTCCATATCACACTATCCACACACTGTAACTCCACGTGACCTCTTCCAACTGCTCATGTAGTCTCGGCACCTAGGTCTGCACGTTGACGCAAAGAACTATCTCCAGCGTCCTCCGCAACTAAGAGTGAACTCAAATTCCGACTATGCACTCACTGCACAGCATTGGGTCTTCTCACACATTGGTCGATTCCTCCTCTAGTCGACTTCAATTCTTAGCAATGGTGATCATGACCTGTTTTTGAAGGAGTACAATGCATTTGGATTTGGGTATGATGTTTGAAGCGCAACACTTGCAACACTTTTGGATCATAGACATCGTAAGAATTCTTTATAGGGGTGTACTTCCATGCCCCTTAGCCTCTTGGATAACATAGTATTTCAAAACTTCACATTTAAATAGAGTTAGTAAACATAGTTAAAAATAAGAATGTTTCTATATATATGTCCGTTGGAGATATATATATATATATATATATATATATATATATATATAATAGAAATTGTAGCTATAAATTAAGATCTATTTTGTTATATAAATAAAAATACTAATCCTTATCTTATTGATATACTCAATGATGTTAAAATCAAAGAATTGCATGGGAAAAGTTGGGGCCCATGACCATGGATGAACTAGCAATAACCAAAATCAAACATAGAAAAACCACCCAGAAAATCAAAGAATTCCTAAAGCTAAGAATGTGTAGAACTAGAAACCCAAAAATGTTAAGAGTAGAAAGAAAACCCAAAAAAGTTAAGAGCAGAAAGAAATGTCAGTATATTTTTATTTACAATTTTGCAAAACAATATGTATATACCATGTCATCCATAAAGCCAAATCCATTAACCCTATATTAAAATACAAGTGTAACTCCTTAACCAAAATTACAAAACCACGGGCTTAATCATCATGAGCCACAAAAACATTAATAGATAAAATTATGTGTGCGAAATAACTAGAACCAAACATAGAAAACCCACCCAAAAAATCAAAGAATTCCTAAAGCTAAGAATGTGCACAACTAGAATCCCAAAAACGGTAAGAGTAGAAAGAAATGTGAGTATATGAACATTAATATTATACTAACCAAATATATGCATAGATAAATAATGTTAATTAACTTATGCTATGGTGATCTTAACCCATATTCATCTATATTTTTTTATAGCAAAATAAAAACATAACCTTACTGTGTTTCTTTATTTGAAATAAATAAATTCAAGTCCCCAAACTACATTTAAATATCAATTTTTAGGACCAAAGATTATAATTAATAAAAAAACAACAATAAAAATGTAACCAAACACTAAGAAGAAGCACAGACCATAATTAATGAAAACAAATAACAATAAAAATGTAACTAAACACTAAGAAGAAGCAAAGTGACTATGATGCAAGTTTATTCCCCGACTATGGCTATTATGCAAATGATGGGGGTTATTTGTCTTTAACTCACAATTGTACATGGGGAAAGTGGGAAAAGTAGTTTGCACCATGCAAATTTAGGATAAATGTAGGAGATGGGGAAGTCGGGTGTACGACCCCGACCCCTGGGAGATGGTACAATGTCAATTTGATGAAATGATCTTGGACCTCTCAGAGTTGGCACCATACCAATTGGATGATATGATGTAGGACCTTTAGTATTGTCCATATGGACACTAACGCACTTGGTTGGATTTTGTATGAGTTAATAAGAGATATTTTCCTATTGTAATCTATGAGCACTTGTACTTGTTATTATGGTGATTTGTTGGTAATCCTGTCATGGTTAATATTCTGGTTATATGCTAATTATAAGCATATATCTGTAATATGCTCTAACTATGACTTGTTCAGGATTTGATAAGTAATTGATTGTTAATGAACGCATGGGCTAACAACTCTTATTGTAGCTATTATGAGATGGCATTAGACAATCTTATTGATTCTCAGATAAGGTTTAGACTCTTATGATCATATATACCTTCATGACTTCTAGTTTACATGTTCACCATATGTTTGATGAAAGAAACCATCATGGTTAGGACTGGTTAGGTCAAATTCTTGTTCAAGTTCTATATATTTAGCATTTTCGTTGAGGCATTTATCATTCTCATAAGTTACAGAAACTTATGGGCAGTGGTCTGGAGGCTGGCCTAGAAAAGTGGCATCAAGTCATGCGTGCGGTTGGAGCCCTATAACCACACAATTGTAGGCTCGTGCATGCAGTTGGGAGTCTAGATCAATGAAAAAGAAATACAACACAAGGTTTGGTGACTTGGGCTAGTTTTTTAGTCCCTGAAAGTCCTACAGTTAGGAGGTTAGGTCATGTCATAGTGACTCTCTATCTCGTGTTTTCCCTGGAACACCACTTAAATTGGGTAATTGTGGGAGGAGTTTACATTAAAAAAGTGTTGAGGACTAGAAAGTGGGACCTTTGAGTGTGTGGAATCCAAACGTATATGAGCATAATGGTGTTTTGTGGGTGTACACATTGACATATTTTTAAATGCTTGGATTCTAAATTCAATGAAGAAACGATCAAAGTTTCATTCAAAATGGATTCAAAAAAATATATCTCACTCATCTAATGTATATAAGAATCTAGGAGACAATGGGCATGAGTGCTTGCCAAAAAAAAATGTGTGGATACTGGATTTAAGGTAGAAATAGCCAAGGTCAAGGTTCTAGTTGTTCTAGGTTTTGTGATAAAAATTGTATCCAACTAATCCAACTATTCCGTGATCTATGACTCTTGTGCATACATGGCAAAATTAAATGAACCAAATTTGAAATTTAGGAATAAAAGGTTATGCATTCACTAAATTAGGTCATTGGTTTATCCCATATTTCCGTGGAAAAAGAACTGACAAATAAGGGGCTACGAAATTTAACAATGTAGCGAATTCGAGATTTCAAAGAACTGGGATGGAATTTTTCATTCGAAGTTTTGACATTCTACAGTTCTAACATAGGTCTTCTACAGAGTTAATTTTGACAATTTAAAGTTTGCACTCTAGTATCAAAATTAACAAGACTAATGCACACCAGAAATAGAATGATAGTTCATAAGTAGTCCACCATAGTTAAACTGATACAAAGAGATGGTTAAATAGAGTTGAAGTGATTGTCAAAAAAATACTAGTCATTATCTTATTGATATACACAATGATGTTAAAATCAAAGAATTGCATGGTTAAAGTTGGAGCCCATGACCATTGATGAATATGGAAATACATTTTTTGAGTTGTTGAGGTATCTTAAGTACATGAAGGTACATGTATAATCCTAATTGTATTACCATAGTCTTAAAAGGACAAAATTGAGTTTGTTGAGCCCAAAAATATAGATGAAAACATGAAGAATGCTAAATATTGTGTGATAAAAAAAAATACTCAAGTTTGAATTCCATGAGGTTTGGAAGGAAAATAAAAGGGAGAGGTATAAATACCATGTCATCCATAAAGTCAAATCCATTAAACCTATATTAAAATACAAGTGTAAGTCAACCAAAATTACAAAACCACCAACTTAATCAAAGAACTGACAATGAAGGGGCTAAGCATTGTAGCTAATTCAAGATTTCAAAGAACTGCAATGGAATTTGTAATTCTAAGTTTTTACATTCTACAGTTCTAACTTTGGTTTTCTATAGATTTAATTTTGGCACTAGTTTTAACATTGGTTTTCTATAGAGTTAATTTTGGCAATTTAAAGTTTGCATTCTAGTGCCAAAATTAACAAGACTAATGAACCCCTTAAATAGAATGATAGTTTAGAAGTTTTCGATAGATTTAATTTTGGCACTAGTTTTAACATTGGTTTTCTATAGAGTTAATTTTGGCAATTTAAAGTTTGCATTCTAGTGCCAAAATTAACAAGACTAATGAACCCCTTAAATAGAATGATAGTTCAGAATTAGTTCACCATAGTTAAATTGATACAAAGAGATGTTTAAATAAAGTTGAGCTGATTTTTAAGATTGGAAATAAAAAATCAAATATTATATTTGCTACTTAATATAGTAGCAACATTACAAATACAGTAGATTATAGAGTAGTTGGAAAGGGTGTGCAAAGGATCTCAGTGATTGAGTGAATGAATCTCAATGACTAAGGGTTGGGTATGATGTTTGAAGCGCAACACCTGCAACACTTTTGGATCATAGACATTGTAATAATTCTTTATAGTGGTGTACTTCCATGCCCTCTAGCCTCTTGGATAACATAGTATTTCAAAACTTTACATTTAAATAGAGTTAGTAAACATAGTTAAAAATAAGAATGTTTATATATATATATATATATATATATATATATATATATATATATATATATATATATATATATATATATAAATGTAAATGGTAGTTATAAATTAAGATCAATTTTGTTATATAAATAAAAATACTAATCATTATCTTATTGATATACTCGATGATGTTAAAATCAAAGAATTTATGGGCAAAGTTGGGGGCCATGACCATAGATGAATTAGCAATACCCAAAACCAATCATAGAAAAACTAATCAAAAATCAAAGACCAAAGCTAAGACTTATAAATTAAACCCAAAAATGGTAAGAGCAGAAGAAATTTTTCCATGATATTGTTACTTACAATTTTTCAAAACAATATATATATATATATATATATATATATATATATATATATATATATATATATATATATATATATATATATATATATATATATATATATATATATATATATATATAAACTAGTGTAACTCCTTAACCAAAATTACAAACCCACTGGCTTAATCATCGTGAGCCACAAAACCATTAATACCATTAATAGATAAAATTATGTGTGCTAAATAACCAAAACCAAACATAGAAAACCCACCGAAAAAATCAAATAATTCCTAAAGCTAAGAATGTGCGGTAACTATAAACCCAAAAACGGAGTTGTATTTAGTGCGACTTTTTGGAGTTTCCAAAGCCGAAATCCCGTGAAAAAAATTGAGGTAAAATCTTGATTTATGTTATTTAAATTGGTTTTTTTACTGTATATATGGATTCAACACCCTAAGAGACCCTTAGAGGACTTCCGGAAAAAACTATCGCAAAAGCCTTCAAAAAGTCACACTATAGACTACTAGAACCCAAAAATGGTAAGATTAGAAATAAATGTGAATATATTGGTATTTACAATTTTGAAAAACAGAACTAGAAGTTGCCCCTAAAGGTGCAAGAATACACCGAAGGTATAGAAGAACTGAAAAGATCCTCTCCCTAATATATGTTTATGAGTTTAGATAAACAGGAGCAAGTAATTGTGGAATTTAAGCCACATAATGAGGGATTTTGTTTGGTGAATACATATTTTCGATAACTCTATTAAATAATTTTTTTCTGTGTGGGGAGTTACACATATTCATATATCCATATGAAATGCATCACAAATTTTAACAACTTCGACTATTCAAAAAAGGTGGAGATAAAACAAATCCATCTGGACACACGAAATAAAATGCAATTCAAAAGCCCGTCACTCCAAAGAATCAGCTCCAGCTCATCATTAGAAAAAACCAATCACCATCGTTAACGGAATTTTAAAACTATTTCGAAGGTACTCCATGCTTCTCAGAATTGCACACCATTACAAAAAACCAATCACCATCATTAATGGAATTTATAAGACTAATTCGAAATTCTTAAACTCTTAAAATTAATTCCATAAAGTATAAAATTTGTTCATTTCCATTAGAAGTTACACTTTTCACACAGTAAAGTCTAAATTTTAATGGTTTTCATTACAAGTGAGAGAATTGTCTACTTCAATATAACTTTTAAAATCATAGAAAATCAATCTCCCAGTCTATGAGAAGTGAGAAGTGGTAATAACTGTGGTATGATGTAATCGAATTATAAGGTAGCATCCACTGGTATGAATAAAGCGCAAAATCCTAGGAAATAAATTTTAAAAATAAGTAAATAGACGTAATGAAAGAATAAGAAATGACCATAATATTGATATAATATTTTTGGAACATATTCTTAAACAAAAATGGTTTGAAAGATAGAGGTTGTCAATTCTGCAATTACCTAAAACTCCCAAATAATATGAGATAGGTAGATCTGTATCTTCGATCTTCTGTAAGCTTTTGGCCCCAGGTATTATGTTGTATTCTTCCCATCCAATATAACCCATTAGCAAATAATCTTCTTTGAAGTTTGGATGATTTGAAATAACAACCTTGGAAACACCATAGCCAGTTATCACCGATATATTGAAATATCCCAAATAATGGAAAACAAGCTTCTTAGTTGAGATTCTAATAATATCCCTAAATTTTTGGTTACATATTTCGTACTGAATTGCATTAAATCCTGATCTAGAACAAGAAAAATTACTTCCATTTATTACAAAAGTGTGATGAAAGCAGTATCATAAAATGAAAGAATAAGTTTAAATAGATTGAGGGTAACTTAATATTGTTTTCAAGTGCAAAATAAATCAATGTGAATTGGTTGAATGCTCTAACTAGATAGAAAATTGTTTAAGACAAATTTTTCATCATTTTCGTGATATCAAGTTGACGTCATATGGCTCATGCCATAAACTATTGCAAGTTAACTTACCTAAAGTAATTTATTTGGTTTAGTGAACATAGCTATCAATTGAAAAGCAACGCTTGAAGACATAAAATGAGTAAGACTGTCAATCAATTAGCAAAGAAAAAATGGCTACCTCGAGATTCATATATTGGGTTCAAAACTGCCTATGAGTGCCACTTCATTTCATTGTTTTCACAACCAAAAAACAGATAGATCTCTCCAACTCTCCCCTTCTTCGACGTCCGCGGATCAAATCCCACTAGCATTCAACTGGCTCTATATCCCCAAATAACAACAAGCATTTCCTCTGTCTCCCCCTTGGACTCTCTGGGAATGACCATTTTTCTTGTAAATTCGGCAGAGCACCCAATCATCAAGCTAGAGTACAAAAGTATCATCAAAAGAAACAATACCAATTTTAGTTGAATGAATCAATTCCTAATCATAAAGAATCAAAGATAAAGAAAGGTGAAAGGAAAAGCATTCATATTGATCAATATTCACCCGTATATGAACAATAATTCCATCAAATTTTATCACAAAACAACCAAATTAGAAGATATGAACAATACTCTGGAGGCCAGATACAGGAATTCAACTAATAGATATACTTACTCTCAAAGAACCCTTCTTGTTAGGAAATAACTACTGGACGATACTACCCCAAATTATAAAAATTCCCTCTGTCGCTTATTTATTTATTTTGTGAACAATTGAAACAATTTTTCCATATATATATAGAATTGTTCAAAACAAAACCAGCTGATAATTTAATTAAATACCGAAGTTACATTTTTCAAAGAGCGTAGCTGCAAGACCGAAGTCACTTAGCTTGACCACTGGATGCCTGAGATCATCACTGCGAGCTGTCAAGAATATATTCTCCAATTTGATATCTCTATGAACAACACCCTTTGCATGGAAATATAAAATGCTTTCCATTATCTGCCTGAAGATCAAGGCAGCTTCCAATTCTGCATCCTTGTAACCGCCTCTTTGCACAAACGTTTTCCACAGATCTCCTCAGCTACACAGCTCCAAAACTAGATGTATATTCTGTGAATCCTCGTAAACCGCATGAAGTCTCACAATACCCTCCTCGTAACCGGAGACCCTACACATGATGTTTATTTCGTTGAGGATATTCATGAGCGGAGTGTTATTCTTGTTGAGGGATTTGCAGTAGAAAGCTATGCGTGTGGCCCTGTGGAAACATATACTAATTTTATCATCATCAGAAACCACACTTCTACTACTGTTGAATTCATAGTCCTCGTGAATTGAGCAATTATTAGAAAAAGAGGAATGTTGCACATACTAATCGCAAAGAGGGAAATGGAAACATCCATCCGGCATCCATGGCAACGGTAACAGAATATCAACGGCTTAAAACAATGACAACTGTGCCCAGAACGAACGGTAGAAAATGAAAATGTTGACGATGGTTTGGTGGAATTCTTCCAATATAACACCTTCGGTGTAAAT